>JAQNBH010000015.1:37953923-38261423 GCA_028752905.1 Cladorhizidae sp. MBARI D1340-BT2
TTGTATTCCTCCACAGCAAGTGATCCTCCACCAGAAACTCGGTGTTGTCATCACTCTGTGCCTTCACCCACATGGGTTTAAGCATCGGATCATGCCCTTGCTCTCGTTGGAGTTCCTTGGCATCGACATCTAGTGGATGTCCCTTCTGCCCCTCTATCAACGCTGCATTGGCCTGCCTCTTCTGGGACTTTGTCATACTTCTCTTCTCTGGCTCTTCATCAGATGTCTCGTCGGTTGTGGTAGGGTCTGGTCCATCATCGGAGATTCCTTCCCATGATTCCTCATCATTGCTGTCATCCTCCTCAGTGCTCGCCTCAGCCTCACTCTCCCGACCATCAGCCTGCAGTTCAGTATTCCCTCCTGCTCTAGTCTGAGAACGAGTAGACACCAAATTGACCAACTCATTATTCAACAACTGCTTACCCAAATCCCACAGTCCAGGCATGTCTGTGCCAAGCAACACTTCATGTGTCAGTTCATCTGCCACCAGCACCTCCAGCTCCTCTGTGCGGCCTCCTACAGTGATGTTGATCTGTGCCAAGTGGTGAGTTCGTGCTGTTCCCTGGTAGTCTCTCGCCTCCTTGGACCTGCCGGTGTAGCACTCCTTGGGTACCAAGCTCGACCTCACCACCGTCTGCCCTGCACCAGTATCTAATAAAATGTCTATGCATCTCACCCCTCCTACTGTGCCTTCCACTGTAGAGCGTCCACTGATCTCCATCTTGACCAGAGACACTTCTTCCTTGGGCGTCAGGGCCTTGGACAAGTTCACATTATCGTACCTCTTCTTGAAACTGTTGGGCTTGGTACTATAGCATTCCGCTGCAAAATGACCTGGCTTCCCACATTTGAAGCATTTGGGTCTGTAGGATCCATCTGCCTTCGGCTTGTACTGTTTGTGATCATCTGTATCGCTCCCTTGTGTGGGTGTGCTCCCTGCTCTTGCCTCTTCCTCTTTCCAGCTGCCTCGTGTTCTATCTGCTGGTTGCCTATGTCTGTCTCCCTTCCGGAATATCTGGTGGTGGGGTCGATCCAACATCGACGGGTCAACAGGAGTCCAACCCCTATCTGCCAGGTAATCATCTGCCAATCCTCCAGCCTCAGCTGCAGTGCTGGGTTTCTTGTCAGACACAAACTGTGCTACATGTCTAGGCATAAGCTTCATTACAGTATCAAGTGCACATAAATCGTTTACCTGCTGGATTGTTTTGCAGCCTTCCGTCCATCCTGTGGTGAGTTGGACAGCATGACCCATCAGAGCCTCCCATCCTTCGTCTGATTTCCGTTTGAGATTGTCCAATCTTTGTCGGTAAGCTTTTCTGGTCACATGGTAGAGTCGCAAGAGTGCTAGTTTGACTTGATCGTAGTCTTCCTTCACATCCGGCTGCATTGCCAGATATACTCTGTTGGCATCCGGTCGGAACTCCGGGGCCAAATATCTCATCCAATCCTTCTTGAGGACCCTGTATGCAGCCATATGGCTCTCAAAAACGTTGAAATAATCCAGGGGGTCTTCGTCTTCCTTCATTTCTATGAACCGGGGTGCTTTGATTTGGCTGGGGATAGGAACAGAGTCCGATTCTTCTATCCTCCCAGTGCCCCCTCCGCTCATCACTGTCGTCAGCAATCTTTCCCATCTCTGTTCTCTTTTCTCCTCGGCTTCCGCTCGTTCGGTCGCTCATCTTTTCTCGTCTTCCTTTTGCTTCTCTGACTGGAGTTTAAACATTCGGAGCATATCAGACATTGTCACTCTTTCCCCAATATCTTCTGAGTCCATTAGCGGTGAAGTACTCTGCCTTTCTCCTTCTGTAGTGTCCTTTGCCTTACTTCTGGTATCCATTCTTCTTGTCAAGGTTAGTAGCAATCTCTCTAGTTCAAAAAAATATCCCACCGCTGCCACCAGTTGTGACAGGACCAAATCTGATATTACCCACAGACTCTGAGCCAGTCACTAAGTGTTGGTATGCTGCCACCACTCTACCTTTAAGCTATACACTAGGCTAAGGTTAAGTAGAGAAACCTTAATAATTCAATATAGGACACTTACAAGACTCAGTACAATGGCTAACTCCCAGAGCAGTAACAACTCCTCCCATGGAGCCCCGCTTCTGGTTTCTGCCCATACATGGTAATCTTACACTCATCATCGACCTATGACACTTGCCCAACATAAACACATAACACACAAACACAATAAGCCACAGACCACATTATCAACACTTCCAATTCATAATTAGTTACTCACACTCCACATCCATAGTTATGCATTGGGAACAGTCTTGTTTTAATGTCGTCCTGCGACACTAATCCTTGAATTAATTAAATTTTTTATTTTATCCAAGCTATATATATATATACAGTGGACTCCCAATAGAGCACCCACTCCAATAAGATTCATTGGTTCTCATCACATAAAGAGACATAAACAGGATGCGGGCGGGTGGGCGGGCTATTACATTATTAAAACCACAAACCACAGAAATTAATTCGTTTGAATTAATTAATTTAAAAATAATAAAAATATTTTTTTTTTTTTTAACACAGCAATATTATATAGTGTGATGCATTATATAGTGTGATGCATAAACACAAACAGTTACTTGGAGTGTAGATAAGAAGATTTTCTTGGTATTTGGGGCTGTTGACAGTTGCTGCACTGTGGATAGTTTAACTGCGAGTCTGTTCCCATAATGGCAGTAGCACAGTAGATACAAATAGGATTATATCCTGTAGAGTAGTATAACTTTTCGATTGGTTCTGAGCATACCATGCTTCTGACATAGAATGGATCAGACAGAGCAAGATCTTCAAGTGACGATCCACATGTGAACATGAGTCCATCGAGTTCACGTTCCAGACATTGTCTATCGTTTAATTTCAACTTCTTCTTGCTGTACAGCAACCGCCATAAACCACACTCATCACACTGTAGCATCATGTCAACGTTCTTGACATGCTGGACTGATGGAATAAATGGAAGTGTTTTCTTCTTCTTCCTAGACTGCAGTGATGGCCTGTAGTCTTCCCCAGTAGCTGTACCTAGCACTGACTCAAATGGTTTGAAGTGGCCATCAGGACCTGGTGTTGGATCAGGGAGATGATGTAACTTCTGAAATACTTCATATGGAAGTCGTACAGGCTTACAAATCCACAATCAGGCGAACCACACTTGAGAATATCAAAAAAGTAATGTCTTTCTCTTGAGCAGTGCTCATAAAAGAATTTCAAGCGTGGGTACTTGCCAACTTCAGCTTTCTTGATCTTCAAGTTGAATGACTGGTCAAATAACCTTAGCAAATTCATCCAAATCTTGCTCTAAAGCTGAATTGAATGCGATGAACTGTTTACCCTTCAACTTCAAACGCTGTAATACCTGTGTAAGTTGAATTTTAACAGGCTCTATTGAATCAACTACAGCCTCTGCAAATCTTGGATGCATTTCAGCAAGTTTCCTGACATCTTTCACTGAATTACATCGAGCTGACATTCTCTCGTACTCTGAACCCATTTCTTTCCTATCAAGACCGACACACTGTAATCCCAAGTTAATTATGGACATAATGCGTTCCACAGGGTTCCTCCAAGAATGATAAGGGGCAGTTCTTGCAGCACAGAGATAGTCTATGTCCTGATTGAGAAACATAGCAATGAGGCTTAATTGAACACTGATATGAGTAAGGCGATGATCAGGGCCACCATCGGGGATGAACAAGATTGGCTTCGATTCATCCCCTTTTAGAGTAAGTGGAAAAGCCTCAGACATGTGCCTCATGGGGCTAGATGGCTCCAATGACGCATCCTTAAAGCCTGCATACACCTGCCCAGTATACCATGAACCACTGATGTCTTCAAGTATATCAATATCCAATATAACAGAAGGAATGATACTGAAGCACGTAAAATCATGATCAGCAACAAGAAATCGTGTACCCGCAGCTGTTAACACTCTTCTCCCCCTCTCAGCCGCAGCCACAGGTACCCCAGGTTCACCCACCTTTATTCTATGCTTGTCGTCTAAGCACAGAAACTGACAATGCTCTTTCACCATTACAGCATACTCTCGTTGGTAGCGAAAAATTCCAGCAGCATAGTGAGTGTCAGGATGCTCTTTTCGCCACTGCCGCTGCTGTACTCTGCACCTGATTTTGAAACGACCAGTGTGATGCAAACATGCCTTAGTTTTAGGCCGCCTGAGCCACTCAACAGAAGGCACATCAGGACATCTTGCAGCAACTTGATCCAGAAGATCACAAAATGAAATAGCTGTGGCTATATGAGTTACTTCTGTGTGTCTCCTGTCATCAACAGCTGTACCAACATCTTGCTCAAGGAACTTACTACACTCAACCCAAAAAACATCGAATCTTCCTGAAGCTCCAGTGTTCAGATGTCTAAGATCGGTGACAATGTCAGCATCTTCTCAATAACTACTTGGCTACCCTTGATTGCATCGTTGAGTGAAATATCTGGAACATGCCAAAGGTAGTGGAAATTGCCAACATTGTTTCCTGCTGAATACACCAGGATAACTGTAGGTACTGTCAATCCCCTTTTCACCTCATTGAGAAAGAGGAACTTCTTTTTGGGGTCAGATGGGGAATAATCACTTAGATCGATGTATTTGTAAGGTCCCTCTTCTAAAACCCGAGAGTTCAATATTTTGATGTCGTCCTTTACATCATTTATTGCAGGTACAAAATATCAAGACCTTTACTCAGTGTTCTCCAAGGCATGCTAGAAGAGTGGACAATTTTCATAGACTTGCTTTTGTCACGGAGATATTCAACGTACTTACTCAAGCTGTGAGCTAGGCTTTCAATGTTAGCTTTCATGTCCAACCAACGAGGCCTTTGTATAAAGCTAGACTGAAGTACTCTGAAAAGTTTTGAACTGAGCGCTTCAAGGGTAGAGGTACATATGTTCGTAGATGCACGTTTCCGATGTTTTGATAATTCAGGAGCATTATATCCTTGGAAACGAGAAAAAACTTCAGGAACTGGGCATGCTTGACTAGCAAATACATTGTGGTGACCGTCTATGTACCACAAAACATCACACACAGACTTCATAAATGTTACACCAAATGTTTCCACCTCATCTCCACTCCAACCAAGATGCTCACCGTCACAATATGCAGTAAAATCATTAAAGAGTTTGTCCTTCCTATTTTTAGGTTCAATTGCTGGAGGGCAACGCTTTTGAGCTCTTTCTCTCCGAGCCTGCTCCATTACTTCAAAGGCACTTCTTCCTCTCTCAATCCCATGTTGCTCAGTAGACTGCTCATTCACCAATATCACCTTCGTATATTTTCCAAACTGGAGAATGATAGGAGCAACTGGAATGTCTAGAGAAACTCTGTCGAATAAACGGTCTTGAACTGGTCCAACAAACACGTCAACTATCTGAAAATGAGTGTCAAATATTAAATACTTCCATTGCAGGCACAAAGCTAGCAGACTGTCGCACACAGCTATAGACCTACCTTGGAGTCATCCAGTCTTATACGTGGACTTATAGCCTCTTTGAAGAATTCACGGACAGTTGTTGCCTCAGAATGGCACTGAAATATCTCCCAAGGTAGGAGAGCACATCCAGAAGAGCCCAAAATCACTGTAACACTAAGAAACACCATTGAGAAACTCCGCTTCACACAATTTAAATGACATCAGGGCATCATGTCCGTGTGCTACACAGGAAACCACACAAAAAATTGGTGCTAGAGGTCAAATAATGGACTTTGACCTAGAAATGTTAAATAATGGGAAATTCATGAGGGCGTCATCTGAACAGGCGGGAGGGTGATGAGAACCAATGAATCTTGTTGGAGTGGCCTAATAGAGAACTCCCCTTATTAGAGCAGAAACCTCTGGGACGGAATCATTTTGTCACTTTATGTATGAATTTTCACCCTTTAATAGAGCAGCCTCTCCCCTTAATAGAGCAGCTGCAGGAGTTGTCTTGTGTAGTGCAGCTGCTTTTCTTGTGTGTGGATGCAATGGAGACTGAGTTCCCAGACCCAGGTACTCTCCATCAAGAACCACCTGAGGAACAAGGTGAAGAACCTGCACAAGGAGCTCAAGGGGAAGAGGTCCAAAGATGGTGGTCACCTCCAGCAACCACATCTACCCCAAAAAGTCCGGAAAGACTTGTCAGTCAAAGAAAAGAAGGATCTCCTAGAGGCTTACAATGCTCTTCCTAAGGTAAAGGATTTAAGTTCTTTGGGATTGTGCCTGTACACCTCATGTTCATTCCTTTACAGTTGTCTCAATCTCAAGCAGCAGAAAGACTTGGCATCCCAAGATCTACCCTTGGCAAACTCCTCAAACAGCAGGACAGCATCAAGGACAACACAGGTGCAGGAGGAAGGAAACGACAACGTTCTACGAAAGATCCTGCTCTCAATTCTGCCATGCTTCAGTGGATTAGTGCTGCACGTGAGGACCTCTGGTCAAACAAAAAGCACAAGAAATGGCACAAATGTTAGGGAACAATTCTTTCAAGTCATCTGAGGGCTGGCTTTCCAAATTTAAGAAGAGGGAGGGCTTGTGCTGCCACAAAAAGCTCCATGGAGAGGACAGGCAGCAGAAGTGATTGCCCAGCAAAATTGGATGGAGACTGTCTGGCCTTCCCTGCAAGAGAGATTCCCTGCTGAGGACATTTGGAACTGTGACGAGTCGGGGTTCTTCTACCGAGCTTTACCTGATTCCACCTTGACTTTCAAGACTGACACACGGAAGGGAGGAAAGAAGTCCAAGGAATGTAAACAATCCTCTCTATGACAGGGAAGAAGAAGAAACTATGTGATTGAAAAAAGGAAGAATCCAAGATGCTTCAAGAACACAGTGCTCCCTGTTGAAATGACGCAAATTCTTCAGCTTGGATGACTGCACTCTTTTTCTCAGACTGGCTCAAACACTGGGATAAAGACCTGAGGAGGAGGAGGAAAAAGATCCTGTTGTTGTCCAACAATTGCACTGCCCATCCTCATGATGTTGAACTCACAAACATTGAAGTTGCCTTTATCCCACCCAACACCACGTCTATTCTCCAGCCTCTGGATCAGGGAATCATTGCTGCTGCTAAGAAACATTATCGTCGGGATATGATGCACACTGTTCTCCGGGAATTGGACTCTTCTGACAGAGCTACTGCTTCAGATCTAGCCAAAAAGATTACTTTTCTCAATGCAATTCATCTTTTTGTGTCTGCTTGGGATCATGTCAAAGAGGAGACAATTCGGAACTGCTGGCGCCACTCTGGTCTTAGGAAAGAAGAAGAAGAGGAAGAGGAAGCTGCAGCCAAATTTTCAATTGGTGACGTTCCTATGGAACAAGATGCTTTTGAGACATGGGCCGAAAATGCAGACTCTGATGCTCAGCCTTTGACAGACAAGGCAATTGTCCAGGCCTCTTTTTCGGCAGCAGCAGCAGATGAGGAAGAAGAAGATGAGATCCCTACTCCAACTGTCTCCGAGATGAAGGCAGCCATGTCTGTACTGCACAGAGGTCTTCTAGGTCGAAATTATTACTTTGCAAAGCTGGCAGAGTTTGAGAGAGATGTGGATAAGACCATTGGTACCTCTCTTAAGCAGTCAACCCTTGAAAGATTCTTTGGAAAGCAATAAATCCGTTTCTGAGTCTCATTTCCTGCGGCAACGCAGGTCTAGGGACACTGTTGTTCTGTTCTGTGATTTTGGATTTTGGTTTGAAATTTTGCTCTCAACCCATTAAAGGGCCCCTCCCCCCATTGGAAATTTGGAAATCGTTGGCTTAGGACATGTCAGTGACTTATCTGGGTCATTATTAAATGTCCAATCCAAAGACATCAGTCTACGTCTGCACATCAGGTCGTTGGACATGTTCACGTCTTGTTTTAGGAGACATCCCTTAATAGAGCACTCCCCTTAATAGAGCCATTTCAGCCAGTCCCAATGTCGCTCTATTATAGAGAGTCCACTGTATATATATATTTATATATGTATATATGTAGCTAGCTGCAGTGGTCAACATAGGTTGTGACTGCTGAAGAGTCCCCACACCTGCCATGGTTGTAGTGTTAGGGGTGTTGTAGAGTTAGGGGTGTCAAATAAAACATTATCCAACAACTCAATGAGACTGGGCACCACTTACCCCCAAAGCCCCCCCCCACCCCCCAAAAAAAATTGCTTGGTGCAGGTGGAAGGAGCAGGAGGCAAGAAAATTCTACTTTTTATGTGTGAAGTTTAGCTGTTGAAGCATCTGTACTCTTGCAGCTATTGCCATAAAGTTACTAACTACTGAGCCACCTTTATTTTATAAAAGCACAATGTGAATAGCCAATTATCGGTACGTCCAGTAATTGCACTGGAAGTGAACTTTATTCACGCTCTACAAACCTGGCTAATTCCAGGAAGTAACCTTGCCAGCTATTAACTATGAAGGGTACATGCTAAAATGCCAACTATCACAATCGCGTACCTATTATCGACACCACATACAAATCAATTATCGGCACTGTGTGTGATGTTTATGTTTTTAGCAAGACCCTAACATATCCATAATACATTTTATTTGCCAATAACTTTTACACAGTGACACCATGTTCATACCTGATGTAAACATCATAAATTTGTCAACAAAACAAAGCCATTTTATTACCAAAACAAATGTTAAGAGAAGTTATTGCTATAACCTCAATAAATGTACATCAATAAATGTAAACATGCTCCACAATGGAAAAAAACAAATCTCTCTTCCATCAGTGTCACAGGTTGGAGAGGCAATACATTGTTCCTGCAACAAATGACAGCCGGCAAACATAACCCATGCAGAGCTAAATATCCCCAGGTTTGTCCATTAGGTTGTTTTCTAAATCTTCTGCTGAGAAATACTTTCTCTGATTCTGCTATGCCTTAATCTGTGTACTTGTTTTCTCACATCCAATCTTCCCAATTACCTGGATGAATCCACCAAGTTTGTTCTCCCTGGAAGCAGTTAAATTAGTCCGTTGTCCTGGCTGCATGACATGAGTAACCTAGCCAAGATGTCTGCACTGTCATGCTCAATGACTACATGCTGGACAGGTCAAGAATCCTTAACTGCTGCAAAAGCAGCTTGCAAAGACTCATCTGACCATTGCTTTCATTTCTTGCTCCTGCATGTGGTCAACAAAGGAGGAGCACTACCATCCTGACCTTCTTCCTACCCCGTGGCATCCTAATGGAAATAGGTAACTAGTTGGATGAAGTAGCTATTTAGCTAGTCAGCCAATTCCATGAAGCAGACGAGCAGTTCTCTATCATTATGGCTCCAGTCAACACAACTATGACAGCAATCTAACGAGAAACAAATGCTAAGGCAAACTTATCTTGCAAGGGCAATCAGCTTGACGAATAGTCAAGAAATGAGAAGCCTTGTCTGATGTACAACAACAAGAAACTTCTCGATGTTAGGAAATTTTCCAGAAAATTACCGTAAACTTTGATATTACGAGTGACGTAAGTATGAAAATAACTGTAAACTTTTTAATAATATTACGAGTGACGTAAGTATGCCAATGTTTGGTGAACCATGGTGCCGATGATTGGAACATTGGGTGCCGATAATTGAGCAATGCTGAGGATTGGCCGCTTACACGCTACACCTGTTTTTCTGGTCTGTATAGGCACTGATATAGCACATTCATCTGCCATGATTATTTCAAGAGCTATCGGCAAACTGGATGAACTCTACAGTATATAAGGAACCACACACACACAGGATCACATGACACTACCATATATAGATCAGCTTTGTATAGAAGGCAACTAGTAGCACAGAGCACCTGTAATGCTCCACTCCATTGGGATTTTTTTCCTTCCTTGCTTTCACTCCCTCCCATTCCTGTGTAACATTAATTCTTGTACCGATTACGATATAAATGGATGTCAGTTTGTATAGGAACTGATTCTGCATTGGTTGTGAGCATGATAGTACAGAAGATGCCAGAGTGTATTACTAGACTTATGTAGATGTACAAGAGATGTACGAGAAATGCCATTGGCCTTTTCACTTTCACTCACTTTCTCTGCTGGAGCCATCTGAGGCCACATTCTCTATCACTGCTCACAAGTTTAGAGTAGCATGGAATAGTTCAGCTTGACCAACAAGAAGCCATGTTGCAATGTTATATAGTTCACACCTGTGTTAACAACTAGATCACACATTAGAGCAGCGAAATGAACAATGCATGATTTATATAATGTCAATATTGACTTGAGTGTTACATCATATATTATCATTATGTATGTCTAGGTGCTATTACACAAAGCAATGTAGTAGTGGGTGGACCAAGTAATTTCCGAGATCCTTCAGAACAATATAGATATGTGCTGCGAGGTATTTCTAAAGGAGGTGCACCTACATCCTTCACTTGGAGAAGAGAAGGTGATGTCCTCTCCTCTAGTGGCCCCTACAGTATTGCTGACCCAGTACTGATCACCAGTGAGAATCCTTGCCCTAACAGATTCTATGAGAGCAGGCTAACTGTGATAGGCAAAGTAATTGGAGAGTTCACATACACTGTCAGAAATGAAGTCACGGACAGTGACGTGGTGGGCACATTCACTATAGAAGGTAAGCATTAATGCAGTATACTAGGTTAATAGAGACATTTGCTCCATAGTACTTCATAGATAATTTCTGATTGACTAATTATTTATTATTAGAAGTGGCTTGGGTCTCAATGGGAGCATGCTGCACACCAGTAGCATTATTGCATTTCAGCTGCAGAAATTTTGCCATTAGCCTTTCTTTAATTTTTAATTCTCACTAATTTGTAAGACCTCATATATTGTAATTGCAGGAGTATAAGTCAGATATTTAAGTCACAACCTCGAACTTTCTGAGGTCAACTCCATGTATACACGTATTTAATGCTGCAACCTAGGGGATATACAATAGGTCAGGCAATACATGGTGGAGTTATTAGGACAGAAGATGTTTGTAATATTATCTAGTATGTGTTGTGATAGTGATTCTAGTATAATAGTTAGGAGGCATTGTGGCTGTGCTATAGCTTTCAGGTAAAGCTACTGAGATTGTAGAGATTATCAGTGCACTTTATAGAGCCCTCGACAAAAAAAAAGCTCCTTCAGATTTGCACATAATGCTGTGTAGTCATCTCACGGTATTTGTTAAAACAAAGTCCTGATATTAGTCCTCTTTGTTTTCAATACATGGTCAGGTGTTATACGTGTCAATCATAATATGTGATACAATATTAAATTATGCTCTCTACCAACTTCACATGAGGTCATGCTGCTGATTATGTACTTGTTAGAATAATTTCCCCCCAATATTAGAGTTTTTAAATGTGATTAGCTACACGTCACATGTTCTTGATTAATTGTATATCGTGAGCACCTATATTGCTGCATGTAATGGTTGAGGGCATGCACTAATCAAGGGAGCTCTCTATTGTTGTAGCCCACAAGCATGTAACACTGGCTGCTCTTGTTGACATAGCTATTAGCTGCAGTTGTATTTGTTCACATTATAATTATTGTCTTAGGGATATAATGTTGGTGTTGTTGTTGATGTTATATATTCTTGCTGCAGATGCAGACAATCCTTCTAATCTTATGCTCCGTCAAAATGGGAGGTTCACTGTAGAAATAAGCTGGACTCTATCAGCCACTCCTCCTTCTAGCGGATATACCCTCTCATTTGGAAGTGATCCTTTTACTGGTACAACAATAACAAATCCTCACAAGTACACAGCATTAACAATGCAAGTTGGTGAGGTTATTACTGTTCGTTTGGTGGCCGCAACAGAACACTTTTTTAGTGATGTACTGGGGCCAGTGTCCATCACTCTACGAGGTGAGGAAATAGCATATTACATTAGACTTTGTTGTATCAATTGCTGTTGGCATTTCCTCCCACCAGATTTACTGGCTCCGATTGTCACCTCATCATCAGTGACTGCCACTTCAGCCACTCTAGTTTTGGCCCAGCCTATGGACAGCCTACCAGCAGACCAGTACACAGTGATACTCACTAGAAGAACAGCTGGACTGCCGTCAGAATGTCCGAATTTTATAGACAGTGTGACTATGACCAGCTCCTCTGACTCAGTGCTGTTGGAGGGCCTGCAAAGGTCCAGTGTGTACTCTGTCATTGTCACTGCCAGAACATTTGATCTGACAAGGACAATACGTGCAGCAGCCATCACCACACTAACAGCAGGTGAGCACACTGGCTGACACTCACTTAAGGTTGTTTGTTATCTCATCCCCATACTATATATGTAGTCCCAGTTGCTGCTCCACGTGACTTCACAAATGATACTGTTACTTCCAGAAGCATCATCATAACTTGGAGGAACATAAACTGCATCCAGCGTAATGGACTCATAACTAGTTTTGAGATACGATATGGGCAAGTAGCTATCACTACACTAACCATGATGACCATTGGCAGTACACTCACTACTAGTTACACTGTTGAGGGACTCTTGCCCGACACTGAGTACAGGTTTCAGCTAGCTGGTACCAACATCAATGGCACTGGACCATACACTACTTTCATTGGTCCAATAAAAACTGACGAAGATGGTATGCCAAAACTCAATGCAGCTGTAATAGTATTAGTACCTTTTATTTTGTTTAAACATTATGCAGTGCCAGGTCCTGTGTCAGGTCTGGCAGGCATTGTGAAGTTCTACTCTCTGGAGCTGTCCTGGAGTCTTCCTCAAATGCCTAATGGAGTCCTTACTGGCTATGACATCATGTACACGGTGAATGACAGCTCCTCTTTCACTGCCCAAGTGACTGCCAACTCTGAACCCCAGTACACCATAAGAGAGCTACAACCACAGACCACCATCTCCCACATCACAATCACTGCCAGCACTCGGATAGGAGCTGGAGAACAAACACAGTTCAGCAATGTCTTCACTACTCTCTCTGAACCCCGTGAGTGCATACATGGTTTCCATAGTTACAAAGGAGAAACACAGTCCCCTTTCCATTCTGTTGATTCCCATTTAACTAGCACTGAGACACTTGCAAGAGTTACATGGGGTTTACTATGTATTTTTCCTCACTCCTCCTCTCTCCCAGAAACTCATCTCATCATCTCATTTTGCTTGTGTCTAGATTCTCATGCATGAGGTTATGTAGTGTTTGTTTGTGTGTTTGTGTGTGCATGTCTGTCTGTCTAGTGTGTGGGTGTGGTTTAGGTGCAGGGCTTATAACAGAATTGTAATGGATTATATCTCCCATTGTTCACAACTGACAATGTTATAAGTGATGTCAACCTCAAGAAATACAAATTGTATACGGCCTTTAATGATATACTGCATAAATTACTGTAGTTTACTAGATGCACCTAATTCATTGAGTGTGCTTGCCTATTCTCTCTTCTCTTGCTGCAGCAATCGTGACTAAAGTGGCAGTTACAGTTCTGACTGACACTTCTGTCAGAGTTTCATGGGAGAGACTACTAATCAGTGAAATCACACAATACATCATAATCTATCAGCTGACGGAGAACCGAAAGAGACAAGCAACAAAAGGTTACATAGAAGTACCCAGCACTGAGAACTCTGTGGACATAGCTGCTCTGATCACCGGTTCAGAGTACCAGTTTCAAGTGGTGGCACAAGCTAAGGTGGAGGGAGAGATCATCAATGTAGCAAAGTCATTGCTGACAGCCATGATAGTAGGACAAGTCTCCATTGTTAATCTACCTCATTGTACAAAACCAACCACTCAAAGTGAGGGATTGAATACATTACATAGTGTATAGCTATATTGCCAAGAACAAAAACAGACCTCTCATCCATCTGCCTACTCTATTCAGTCAAAGCCACCATATCTGCTTTTAATTTCTTGCACATAAAGTTACATCCAATAAACATAATATTAGGTCATACATGCAAAGCTTAACAACACTGAAGGTGAAGAAGTTATGTAGCTGTACATGAGAGCATCAGAATGATTCTCTGCACTTCTTTTCATCCCCAAAATAGAGTTTGAAGCCAGAAGTGTGATTTGTATGTTTCTTGCTTGTTATATCCATAAACAAACACCAACTTCTGTATAATTCCATGTTCTTGTTGAGGCCACACCCTCTGCTGGATCTAATACCGTTTGTGTTGTGGGATGCTTCCTTTAATTGAAGAGGAGGCTACTGTGACTTATTGCCTGGTAAATATGGTAGCTCATTCTTATAACATCAGAAAATATTGTGAAAAGATCGACTATTGTCTATATTACGTATTTATCTTCTCTATGTGCATACAGTTGCTATTACTGCAGTGGTTGTTTTCATCCTCACTGTTGTTTTGTATTCAATCATCCTAACACTGGTGTTAGTTGATCACAGGAACCACAATAGGTGAGAACTTGTTATTAACATTAAGTTGATTACTAATGGTATGATGTAATATCTCAGTAGCCAGCAGGAAATTCCCAGTCACTATGAAGATGTCAATAGCAAGTATGTGTGGCAAACTTGTTATTGTAAATGTTAGTGAATATCATGTTGACTTTCACTTTCACAGACAAGTAATGGAACTGAAGGAGTGTCAAGCATATGGACAAGTCTCTGCATCAGGGCACACCTCCCAGGGGGTTCCTCCTGCAACCATAGAACATGAAGGAGTGTATGACAATATCTAACCATGCACAGCTGACAATATTATAGCAGCTATTATTTGTTCAAATGTATAGAACATGTAGATATGAGATTTATTACAGAGTGTTTCATACGACTTAATATACCTAGCTGTGTAAATCCATGACTTTTTCATGTATATATTTTGATGTTTCATTAATAATAGCGCCATAACCAGATCTTAAAAACCGATGTAATAAGAGGGGGGCAGGGGACATTCCGCACCCTAAATTAATTGTTCCAGGTGAAGTCTCTCTGAAACATCGAGAAATTATAATTATTTTCTTGGGCTTGCAATAGAAGAAATATCATCCGAGATACATGAATCTCAATTATTCACATTTTTCAATGTGTGGTATGGATTATGGCACATTGCTCTGGATGAAGAATCATCATTTCTCTCCATAAACATTCGAATATACCCTCACTTACATACTATTTAATGTTATTATCACCCGAGATATCATAGCACATGGATAAGCGTATTAAAGGCTAGCATGTGTTAATATAATAGCCAAAAACTTTGCAGTCGTATAGTGACCCAGATGAATCAAGATCAAAACTACCAGACAGCATTCCTGAGCTGTTGCAGAGAGAAAAATTTAACAGAGGGGGGCAGATAAAGTCGGCTGCAACATTGCTTCATCATGAATGTGGCCACAGAGAGAGGTTTATAGCCAGATCCAGCAAAGGTGAGAACCATCTTAGTGATCCAACCAGTAAGCCATCCATGTTCCTTTCTGTGTAGGTGGCAACCCAGAAAGGTCAATGATCTGTCCACTTCAAGCTCCATGGTAAACTTTATGGATGGCCTGAAGTTGTTCTGAGGTGAGATAAAAGACAGGTACATAGCTACCTAGATAGATTATTCATGAAAGTGAATTACAAAGGAGTTTTTCACACTTCAGCAGCTTTTTTGGTCTGCTAATTCCTAACTTAGTGAATTATTCAAGACACTGGAAGTCTTTTTGGATCTGATACGGCTATTTAGGCACCTATGAAGCTGATGATGTGAGGTTTAGATGAGCTATGAGCTTGTTGTTTTTGTCTGTGTGTCTGTGTCTTTCACTTTGAAACACCAATATAGGTGTGCTACCACACTTACCAGTAAACAAGAAAAAAATGTATATATATTTGGAATAAACAAGAATTTCCAAATGTAGACAATGTCTTCTATAAATGTTGTGATCTAATGATTATCTACTGATTGATTTCAACCTGATGCTCATAGTTGATACTCTTTGTACTACTGTAACAAGGTATATAGAATGATTTACCATAGATAGTGTGTATTATGCCTTGCAATGACTTTCTCAGTAATCAACTTCAAATATACTCTCTCTGTGTTTCGACTAGATGCTCTAGCAATTTTGTTGTCAACTGAGAATTCATTGAGAATTTATATTTCCTGCTCTACTTGACCACACTACTCACACTAATCATGTTTTGCAGGTCCCTCTAAAGATAATGGTGGGGAGGTTGTAGCTGTGCACATCTACAATGAAGTCAATGAGTTTCAGCATCCAGTGGATAACATCAATGACCGCACGAGAAAGTAGGCTTGAGTTTGTTAACCAATGTTACATGAAGATTATTGCTTGAGATAATCATGTGAAGTGATACCTAATGCTAAAAGCAAAAATATTATTTTACTACTCTCAATATTGTCTAGCTCTATAATTACACTTGTACCAGGTTTCCATGCACAAAGGCAGTGGCTGAGAGGTTGTATTTAAAGGTTGTTGTCCACAATGACTAAGCACTATACTAATATCCCAGGATTTGTTTGTTTGTAAGGGGTGTGTTTGGGGGAAGGAGGTGGGTTAAGGTTGTACCTTTAATACATGGCCACCAAAGCATTTCAGCATTTATAAAATCTGATTTCTGAAAAATTATTTCTCTGAAGAAAAAATGAAAATAATTGTGATGGTTTCATTGTGATTACCAAAAAATTAATTAATCCTCTAGTCTTTTGATAGCATTGGCCAGGCATTGGTGGTCTGACATATCGTTGCACACGTGTGCAGCCACTCTGACATAGAGCTTTCCCTGGATGACCTTCACAAGCACCTACAAGTATTATATACACATGACCAAGCAAAAGTTATAGACCCCAAACTCAGTATCTACAAAAGGTCACTTGTAAGTCACCTGCAATGACAAGAACAAGAAAGCAATCAGCTTCACTATATAACAGGATATATTTTTTTGGTAAATTTAATTTCACAACAGTTTACGAACAAGCTTTGTCCACAGAGGTGGCCAATGTGAGAGCTTCACAAGCAGGTGACCTTCTAGAACTTCGTGAACTCATTTTGGACAAGCTTTAGTTATAGTTTACCCACACAAAGATGCGATGTTTTTAAATTGCCTATATACTATGCTACTATTTGTTTTGTGGTGGTTGGAGTCTTTCTGCATCATTTTTGCTTGGATATTTTCTGGGAGTTGGACTACAGCCTGGGAGAAATAGTACACACTGTATATAGTTATTGCCAATATAATGTGCTTATTATGATACACTCAGAAATAACATAAGTTTCCTGTCAAGGTTTTCTATAGAGGAGTACTTGCTTGGTAAACTATCCTATATGTAGTGTAAAGACATGAATTTTCAAGGGTTTCTACAGAGAAGGAGTACTTGCCAGGTAAAATAAACCACCTCCAGAGTTCTATAGTAGCAGGCCTGGAGCAATAATTTTTGGTGTGATCAGGCTTTGTTTATGACGACTGCATGAATTCCAAACTTATGGTCACATGGCCATTGACCAATCTTGAAGTGCAACTATTATAGGCTAGCTAGCTACCACCATAGTTCTGGAATATTTTAAAAATTAGTCAGATGACTACAAAAATTATTAGAATATGATTAGAATATGAAATATGGCATGTCTAAACACTAAACATGTAAGTATGTGGTGGACTATTCTGATCTTATTTCCTCAAATGTTATTTAGCTAAATGTCTCTGGTGATGGATGTGTACTCTGATGATACAAATATCCTGTACACAGCATACTTAGCTATGCACTTACCTCTGTGTTATTTCATCTTTCATTAAGCAAGAAGAGTGTGGTTGGGATGCTATAGTTACTATCTCTTTCAGTAGCCATAACAGAGTAACATAAACTGACATAGCCACTGACATACATAAATGTCCGTGATAGTTATTATATTCATGTGGGTGTATGTATATATATGCATAAGATATGTTTCTATGGAGACAATCCTTATTGTTGCACGGAGTGAAAACAGAAAACTACCATTGAGTCATAAAGGAAGTCACATGAGGTGCACATGATCCATGACAAGCCTGATAGGCACATGTTAACTATCTTTGTGATGTGCCAGCTAGTTCATTAAGTGCTTCACCTCATGTATCATTTCTTTCACTATCTTCTGCCAAGCATATTAGCCTAAGTACATTAACCATCAATAAAGGAAGCTATTGTCTCATCAAATTTTGTTCTCTAGATTAGTGGTAGCTAGCAGATCAAGACTGGAGTAGTCTGTTTCTGAAGGAAGCATACTGCAAGGAGCAGTTTAAGAATGTGACCTTCCCTATCAGACTAAAAAGTGATGGCTTGAAGTAACATATAGAACTTACTCCTCCTAGCAGGATACTTTTGTAATACTTTTCTAATATATACTAGACAGAGAGATTCTCTGGCACTGTACATAATTATTCACTTCTACAATACCCAACTTATATTGCTTGTGAACTTTGCAGAGCTATGTATGCCAATCAGATACAAGGAGACATCACGAGAATTCTCACGTGCCTTTTTAAAACTATAATTATCCTTATGTCTGTTTATTTGGCATTACATTCTTTTTGCATAGTGGAACACTTCTGTTCTTTGGGCATTAATTTCTGACTGAAGTCGGCTATCAGATGGACTTTATTTGATTGGCTGAGTGCTGCTCCTACTCCATAGTCTGATGCATATGTTTATAGAATGAATTCCTTCCAAAAAATTGGATTGTTCAGGAGAGACTTTGTAATTATTTATTGATTGTAGGTACTTTGACATTCTTGAGTCTATTTTACCCTGACTTGGTAGCAGTTTTCCAGTTTGATCCTTTGGCTATAGTAGCATAATTAAGTATGAAACTTCTGTAGTATCCAGTCAGTGCAAACAATGATCTCACTTTTCCTTGTTAACAGGGTTTGATACTACTCTCAACTTTCCTTTCCTAACTGATGTCCTAGGTAGGCACTTTTTTCATAGTAAACTGACATTTCCTTAACCATCTTTCAACCACTTGACTTAAGTGATCTTCGTGCTCTCCCACGAATTATTATATATGTTTAATTGGGAATTTATAATGCTCTAATGAACCTAAATCATTGGGAGGTTGCTTAGGCTCCGCTAAGTCCAAATGGCATTGTTCTGAACTGAAGAAGTCCTAAAGGGCTTACAAAATATATTTTCTCCCTATCCTCCTCTGCTACTGAAGCTTGCTACTATGTAAGATTGTTCCAGTTCATCTTCATCTAAAATGTCTGTTGATTAGGCATTGTATAGGAATTATTGCATTCACCATCCTGTATATCCCAACACTGTTACCAAGCATGATGAGAGCAGTTAGTCCAAATGAATTTCTAGATTAGCGACTTCTATAGTGCTGCAGACTGAGATTTCTCAGGATTATAAATAGTAAAAAGTAGACTGTTGAACAGCAACCAAAGATGAACAAATACGAATGTTCTCCCTTTTCCAGTTACTAAGCAATACATTATTATGAGCATATGCTAAACATACATCACTACAGTTCTAAGTAGTCTGTCCACTCCAATCTGATCAGTTGTCTTGAATTAATTCAATTTGCTACAGCATAGAGTGTGGTCTGTAGCTTGGCACATACTTGTTGGTTTGAGAACCTTTTCAATTGCATTTTTGTAAATATTTTGGTGTATTTTTAGGTCTGTCAGGTTGTCTAATACAGTGCACTCCACTTAAATGGACCACTGGATAAATGAACATTCCTGATAACTGAGCCATTTTGGCCCAGGACAGAACATTTGTATACATACACATACCAAAAAATCTGTCTAAATGGGTCAAGAATTCCTGATACTTGGGCCACTTTTGATGGGTTTTTACATGTATTCATTTACACATTCATTTACACATGGCAGCTGCTTAGATTTAAATTGCTAGAAGCTGCATAGCTCATGACCAAGAGACAGGAACTTTCACTACAAGAGAAGATTGAAGTGTTGGACAAAGTTAAAAAAACACCCCAATTCAAGTCAGAGGGAGCTTGGTGAAAGCTTTAAAATCCCAAGAAACACTCTTACTAGACTAATCAACAGGGAAGAAGAACTTATATCACGTTGGTATGAGGTCTCCTGTCATGGTCACAAGCCAGCAAGTGTGATAGATGAAAATGATGAGGAGTTTAGTTTTGACATACCAGAGATTAACAATGGGGAAGGATAAAATAACATAGACGCTGAGTTACCTTGTTACAGTGAAGAAAGCAACGTTCCAGATGATGAAATTGTGGAGAGTATTATTGCCAAAAGGCCTTGCCTTGAACAAAATGATAATGATGACAACGATAATGATATTGATCCTGTTCCGCTGATTATTCATGCAGAAGCAAAGCTTCACATACTGGGACTACAACGCTATTTTACTGAACAGGGATTTGACCATGCAGCACATTCTCTGCTAGACAAGTGTGCTGATTTAGTTAATCTTAGGGGAGCCGCAGCCATTAAACAAACCACTCTACTCAATTTCATGAACTAATACATCTAGTTATACATGCACCATGTGCAATAATATTGTACATATATCTGTATGTGTTATATATGTACATGTAGTAACAATTTGTATAAAAGTCTGAT
Source organism: Cladorhizidae sp. MBARI D1340-BT2 (assembly GCA_028752905.1). Lineage (NCBI taxonomy): Eukaryota > Metazoa > Porifera > Demospongiae > Poecilosclerida > Cladorhizidae > Cladorhizidae sp. MBARI D1340-BT2. Next base: position 37,974,422 of record JAQNBH010000015.1, read on the forward strand.
ATATTAGCCAGCTGGATAAATGGACCACTTTTGTTTTGGACGGATGTGGTCCAATTATCAGGAGTGCACTGTATAACATCCACTTCTGAGCTTCCCCTTTTAAACTGAGTGATCATGTTGGGAGGTTCAGTAATGTGATGTATTATTTCTAAGATTGACCATTGTGGTTCCAGCCTGAAGGTATGTATGGTGTAATAAATGCAATTTTAAATCGTTCTTATAAAATATGAGTAAAGCTATTTATATTCTTTCAGAGGATTTCCAGTATTGTCACATTGATAAAAGGAAACTCAAATGACTTGCAATATTTTGTGTGATAAATGGATTTTTTATTGGTCTGACTAATACTTTCTTAGATAAACACTCAACAAACTCACAGTTGAGATTGTAGATAGAATGACTTTCTTGATAAAGCTGATGAAGGCTAGAGCATCTAGTCAAAATGTGGAGAGAGCAAATTTCAAGATGATTATTGAGGTCATTGTAATCAACTTAAACAACACACACAGTCTCAATGGTGCTGTTTACTGTGGGAATGATCACCTCCCAGGAGCTTATGGATGGTTAGATCACACAGAATGAGTGGTGAAGGTCCAAGAAGCAGCAGTGTCACTTAAGGGATAATGACTGGAACTTTTCTATTGAAGAAAAAAGCAAGATCAAACAGTAGGTCACTGAAGTCTACCATTTAGAAAATGAACACAAGAGGACACACCAAAAGAAGGCATGGATGAAGTGATAAACTATCACAAATTTGAGTGATGAACCATCATAGTACTCGACACTGCTGCAGGTGTAATTGCATGTTCTGCCACATTTTTCAGAGTAGAGATTGATATAATTATGTGGTATAATTTGTATTACTTTTGGTGATGCTGAGGCAGTTTGTTGGAGAATGAGATCTTGCAAGCTTCAAGGACCCCCTGGAGCTGCTGGACCTGTCAGGCAGCTGGACCTATAGGATGATGGAAAACTAGAGTTCCAGCAAGGATCCTACTTGGACTTGCTAGGTCTTATTGGTTTGCTAGGCCTCTGGACTTGTTAGACCTATAAGGGTAACAGAACCAGTTGTGGCTATGGGGGATGCAAGATGACAGAATATCACAGGACCAACAGGTCCACAGCTCACTGTAGTACTTCATATTGGGCCATACCCAATTACTATGAGGATGATATTGACTCCCAACTAATGCAAATCAGACTAATAACAAGATCCTCCTTCTGAGTCTTATTCAAAAGTGGTTCAAGGAGAGTGGTAATAAGTCCAGAATTTCCACAAGTATTACTTCTGTGACACTGGTGATGGAATCAAATGTTTTATTTGACTAATCCATGAGGGGGTCCTGTCGGTTCAGGATGGAGTATATTGAGAACTCCAGATTTAAAGTTAGAAGCATACCAACCAGTACAGCTCCATTAGTTAGCAGGGTTCTATCTACTGGGGGGGGCAGGGGGGAAGCTTCCCCCCCAAAAGTTCCAGCTTCCCCCCCAAAATATTTTAGAGGAAATTAGTTTCATTTGGCGAGCGAAGTGAGCTCACAGTATACTGCCTGATCACATCACTTAGTGTGTGTCCCATCTTTCAAGGATATTTGGACATCAACATTTCACAACTGCCCAGGGATAGGCATAGCAGTATCGTTGGCATAGCAATATTTGCTTGCCTTCACATTGTAGGTCTGCGCTATATAGTAGATATTAGGTAGCAGCCTGTGCAGTCCATTACATAAGGTGTTAGTGGTCACTCTGTGACCCCATCCTTATGAAAGGTCATCAACACCTCACTGGCCTCAGTCCTGATTCACTACCACACCCAGTAAGCACATACAGTAGTATTCCAGCTGTTCTGCTGCCAGCAAGCTAAACATGGATAAGTTTGTTACTAGCTAGTGAAGAGTCACCTCAACAACCACCTGGAAAGAAAGGAAAAATAAAGTCATAATTATAAGGATAATTTTAGGTATGACCCTAAGTGGAAGGTGAACAATCCTTGGATAGAGTATGATCCGAAGAGTAAGGGTATGCTGTGTTCAGTTTGTAAGGTACATGGGAAGGTACCAGTGCAATCCAGAGGGGCATGGGTGAGCAGGTCTGTGAGCAACTGGGTTAAGGCAACATCTCTTTTATCTAAACATGACAAATCAGACTGGCATGTTGCAGCGATGGCTATTTCTCTCTCTCTCTCTGAACAAGGGACTGTAGTTGAACAAATAGTGGCAGCTAGTGAGGAAGAGAAGAAAGAAAACCGTGAATTAATGAAAACACTTCTTCGATCTCTTTATTTCCTAGTTAAATTCCATATTCCACATACTACTACCTTCAACTCTCTTCTAACGTTGCAAATTGATAATGGGAATGTTAAGTTGCAAATGCACCGCAATACATGCCCGCAAAGTGCTACATATGAGTCTTACACGACAATAGTTGAGCTTCTCTCAAGTATTAGTGAGATTATCAAGGAAAAACTCTTGGTTAGCTTGAAATCTAGTGCATATTACTCATGGAATAGCAGTTCTGTTAACAAAATACAAGACTGTAGCTAGCATTTACATGCTGTCAGATGTCATGCACATCGTGGCCAAACTTCAGGGTAGTTTGCAAAGCAAAGAAATTGATCTTGCTAGTGTGCCAACGATGGTGAGTAATACAATAAAAAGGCTACAGGAACTGAAAGAACATCCAAACACCAGCATGTGGTTCAAAGATCATATGGAAGTTTTTTCTGATCCTGCACAGCTTGGAAAGAAAAATATTGTTGTAAGTGAAGAAGATAAGGCCAAGTTTTTACAGATTTACCGTCCATACATACAGAGTGTAGTTGATCACATCAATGTCAGAATGGGGTCAACTAATCTCATCACTGCAATGTCTGTGTTTGATCCACAACATCTTCCTGACACTGAAGAGAAAGTTCCCAATTATGGCGTGGATAAAGTTTTGGAACTGACAAATTTCTATGGAGCTGTGCAATATGATGGAGAGGAATGTATTTCACAGCCTGACATTGAAGCTGAAGATACACTTTCTGAATGGAAATTATTCAGGCGGCTCATATTTATGCAGTACAGGAGAAGTTCTATACATCAAGTCCTGTCCAAGCTGATTAGCCATGGTGACATTGCAGATGCTTTCCCCAATTTGTCTAGGCTAGCTGCAATTATTTCTGTTCTACCAGTTACAACAGCAACTGTTGAACGTAGTTTCAGTAGTAGGAAATTCATCAAGACGAGGCTTCGAAACCGAATGGGCGAGGACACACTCGAAAACACTATGCGCATCTGCATTGAAGGTCCTGATACTCTGTCTCATGACATTTTAGAAGATATAATTAATCATTAAAAGTCTGTTAAAACACGTAAAATTAATTTGTGAACTCATTGATCATCCTCTCATTTATACACTTTCTCAAGAATATAATAACTATAGGTATGATTTTGTGTACCCTACAATAATTTTTCTTCACACTGACTCCCCGCTGGAGAAAATTATAAATTGTTTGGGGGTGGGGGAAGCTTGGGTTACAGTAACACAAGCTTCCCCCCCAAACACTTTTTTCTAGATAGAACACTGGTTAGTATCATTTTGTTTGCAGCCATGGTGTAACCAAGATTTCTATATCTATCTTTGGTGTTTGGTTTCTTGTCCCAATTAAGCTGTGACCTCACCAGACCAACCAAACATTGTACTTTATAAGGAAGTCTAGGACAAATATAGCATAAGGGACTCGCCACAACATCTGTTGGGTAACCTTGTCCATTGAAAGAAAGATCTACATATGCATGGCCATTTGGCTGCAGTGGCATTACCAAAATGCCCAGGAGTGGGTGACCAGTCCATGTTTGCATTTCTCTTGCTATTACTTCAGCACTTATGGTATCCCATGTGTCCTTCTGTAGAAGAGTAATGCAGGACCAGTGTCTCCAGTGTCCACAAGGAATGAAGTAATCACAGCATTGACTAAGCCATCTATGAAAACTCCACCTGTAGGGATACCATTTTAAAGAATGAGTCATTTTCCTTCTACCCTCCTGTGCTTGACTCCACCCACAGGAGGTGTCTAGTTTCTCTGCTGCTTCTTTGGAGGAGAGAAATTATCTCGCACTGGTTTGCAGTTCCAGCAGCTCGGGTCCTCTCAGATATATGAAATTCAGGGCTGGCCTCTTCCTGGTCACCAGGTGTCACTTCCACACTGGATAAAGTCAACTTCGAGGTCAGGTAGGACTCCAACTCCAGCGTGGCTGGCACTACTGCATCCAATGTTTCTGGGGTCTTTTGTGTGACTCTAAATTCCAGATGAGGATTTTCTAGCTGTGCTGTGCTAAGTAGACATTCAATGCAAGTCTCTCCCTTGCTTTGTATTCCTTTTCCAGATATGCTTTGTCTGAAAGAAATCATAGATCCTCCAGCTAGGTCCACCTAACTCTCATTCTTCTTGCACTTGTGGGTGTGCAGCTGAGTTTTTTACCTTGTTTTCCAGCTAGAAGGCTTGAAGCGATCCTTCAAAGCTTCCATAGCCCACTCATAGCCACCTTGTTGGTTCCATGGGTAGTCGCTGCAGAGAAGTATGTGCATGGCCAGTGAGTCACACCTACAGCTATTTCAGTTTAACCTCATCATTCCACTTCTTTACCTCAGAAATGTGATAGCTCCACTCTTTCCAGCTTCCTTCACCATTGAATAGTTTGGGTAATACTGGTTGTCTGGCTGCCATTTTAACTCGAGTCCTTTCCCATGGGTTTCTATCCTGCCGACTACGCCATATGTAACACAGCCAATTTCCAGCTCGAGAAGGAGTAGTTTTATTGAACTCGACTTAGAACTCAAAAAGCAACAACACAAAGAAACTAACCACTTACTGACATGCTACAATACAGCAAATAAACATTTATCTCTAAGATACTATAGTCATGGCACTATTGCAACACAAGAGTTAACAATATATAGGATAGCTAAATACAGTTAGGACTTATGTTCAGTTGATTCTATACCTTTACTTGTTCCATTACAATATGTTAAGTATGCTACAGCATTGCACAGAGAAATACAGCATCAGTAAAAAGCCAAGTATAATGAAAGTTGTAAACATGGAGTCTATATCACATATAGGAGTTCAATGAATTGTGGGTTAATCCACACTGGCCTAAGAAGATTCATGAATGGGCATTGGAGAAACACACTAATTATCGATGCAAGCTAGTGAGAGACTGCTAGAACTTTTAACACAACTTGCAGCATACCTTGCAAATAGTTGTTGTTTATTTGGTATCATGTGGTGTCACTCTTGTTGAAATGTCACACCACATTAACAATTCTTTACAGGTTTAGTAGACATACAGTGAAAGAAGACTAAAGTCGTTTGATTGAAACATTAGGAAAAAATAGAAATTCATTTTTCGTCTTGTCTTTATTTTTTGTCTATCTATGCAATATTATAGTGTGAGCAGTCGAGATAATCTCATTTATTCTCCCAATGTATAGACTGAACAGACCAGAACAACTACAATATGATGTGCAAAAGTTAGGACAATATTCCCCTTTTTCCTGTTTTCAACCTTGATATACACAAAATACCTTGCATATACTGATGTGCTTAAAGAAGCTATAATAGAATTGGGGCGGCAATAATTATTTATTTGATCACGTTAATAAAATATTTCATGACATAAATAATGTTTTAATTTTCTTCGTGCATCTTCTGAAATTCATCTGATATTGTGGTCATACCACTCCAGCCAATGCATCTACTAGAGAAAATCAAGTCTCAGCTACAGAACATGAGAGTACCTTGTCAGACACTACAAAGAAACCAGCTCCTTACATTCAGTACTGCTTGAGGGCATTAGAAGCTCATTTTAATTATCACTGCTGCTTGTAATTTTGATCGTAATTTACGTAAAATTGTGCATTAATCATACGAACAGACCATCAATATACATGACCTGCTAAATCCTCATTATCATCTATACACTCTTCCTCACGCACTTCCTTCAGCTCTGCACTTGAGTCTCCAATTCCTCATCTAGAGTGGATCTGTAACCATCAGCTTTTACTTTTCTGCAGGACATAATTCTTCCTGGTCGAGGAGTGGACCAATTAGTACCTGACATTTCTTCCTGAGTAATAGTTCCCCTGCCAGCATCTACTTCTTCAAACCTCTTTGGTCATTAAGGGATCATTGACTCCAAGGCTCCCTATAAAGTGGGAGAGCTCCCAATTTTACTTCGACTTTGTGATTGTGACTTCCTCTGATTCTCCTGGTTTCTGATATCAGCTCCCACTTGTTAATCAAGAGTTCAGTATATTATGGCACTATATAGAATTAGTATCAAGTATCAAATGAACTACTATAATCTGCAAAGGCAGCCACTGACCTTACGGATGGTTAGGAAAGAAAAGTAAACCAAATCTGTGACTGTGACAATGTATTATTGCTATTAATTGGTGTCTGTTGGTCCTAAAGTGCAATAGTTACAGCACCAAGGGCATTCCCAACATATCTCTCGCTTCTTCTTGCCTATGGAGGGAGATCTCACACTTCTCTGTATTACTGATCTTGAATTAAGAGCAGCCCTAATAATGCGGGCTAAAATCATGCATTTAACAAAAAAGTATATCTTACTGTAAAGTCTGGTTAAACGTCCAACTTCTAACCGAAACTTGGAAGAAAAACAGGGCTCAACATTGCCACACAGTGGCTAAACACTTTTTCTAAATAATGCACTCCAACTGGGGGGAAATGGAGGACAGAGCAGACTCAGCTAAAGAAGGAGCTAGCTAAACTCTTGAGCCGAACTAAGTGTCTCAAGCCAGATTACAGAGGAGCAAAGGTGAGAGAATGAGCTAGCAATAGCCTTTTAAGTATATGTTGCAACTGATATTACTCTCTGAAATATATTCGTCTAAGAACTATGAATCTCCTTCATGATGAAAAACTATCCTTAGCCATAGTTGGGAACTATTCCTGCTCCAAGATCTGCATTCTACAAGAGCCAAATACATTATCGGTGGCGTATTAAAAAGTGTTTGGGACTTCATAGACATGGAAAAGTAATTACCTGCCAAACTAGAAGGCTCGGAAAGAGTCTAGAAGTGTCCTGGAAATGAGCACCGAGAAGCTCACCAGGAAACTATGGACAACTATGGCTAATAATAGGTGCAGTCATATTAGTAAAATTGATGCCTCAATAATTACATTGCCTTGTGGGGAAGCTAATAAGCATGCACATAACTGTTTCAATAAGATTTAGACCAAGTATTTTAGACTCTGGTACCCAGTCTGTAACGAGAAAATTAAGGGCTGTATTTTTTTAATTCTAAACACTGAGAGGCTGAACAACCAGAATGTATACAGTATTAACTCTACACACCTAACAACCAGCTTTTGCATATTTATAATAGGGGCATAAAAAGTCCTCTGAAACCTGACAGTCACTATCAATATCAGATCTAGTTATATGTAAGTAATCTTATGCTTCAGAGCTAGATGTGTAAGTAACATTATGCTCCAGATTTGGATGTGTAAGCTTCTAGATGTGTAAGTAACATTATGCTTCAGAGCTAAGTAACATTATGCTTCAGAGCTAGATGTGTAAGTAACATTGTGCTTCAGAGCTAGATGTGTAAGTAACATTATGCTTCAGAGCTAGATGTGTAAGTAACATTATGCTTCAGAAGCTAGATGTGTAAGTAACATTATGCTCCAGATTTGGATGTGTGAGCTTCAGAGCTAGATGTGTAAGTAACATTAGGCTTCAGAGCTAGATGTGTAAGTAATATTATGCTTCAGAGCTAGATGTATACAAGGACAGGAAAGCAAAAAGCAGCAGTTGTGGATGTTGAGAAAGACTTTTTGTTCGGCTGTTATAAAAATATATCGATGTCAATTAGCATCTCAATGAAAAATATCCATATTGCTGTTTGGCAAACGAAGTATATTGATAGAACATACTATAGCTACTCTATACTATAGACATTAACCCACCTGCCATTACCTGAAGAGCTTTGATAACCTGTTTTGACAGAGAAATAACAAACATTGACAATTTCTGGCAAGCTGATCAAAAACTATATCTATATATATATAGCTTTATATAAGAATATTATGTACGTAGGACGAGGCATAACTGCCTGCAATTAGAACAATCTAAGTTGAGAGATCTGCGCGGCTAGATAAATGCCTTCAGCTGTTATGACAACAGTGGGATGTAATGTCAAAGGCATTGTTTTCCATTGTTTGGGCAATCACAAATACGTATAGTTTACTGATGGCTAACACAATTACTTTAACCTGCAGCATACACATGTGGCATGGTGTAACAACACAAGTAGGCTGTATAAAAGAAAGAAGCTATAGTCATTCAATGGGAGATTGTGCAACACTGTTATTTATCCAGTGAAGTCATTTACTAACACACATTTCAAGTAACAACAACTATAGGAGAGAGTGCTCTCTCTCACACACATATATATAGCAGCTGAAAGTAAGTATTTAAGCACTGCCAATGAGAGCTTTAGTTAGTGATATGAGCTTTTTGGGGGGATGGGCAGGATGATAATAAGTGGGTCAAACAATATAAAGAGAGCGCACCTGATGTGTGGGATCATATCCTTTTTATTGATCAAAACTGATATACAGAAGACATAGAGAAGCAACCATTGCTAGTGATTAAGGTGTTTTTCTAATAGAGTAAGGCTAGAAGTGCATAGCTACAGACATACAGCCAGACAGACAGATAGAGCCACTACTTTATATATGTAGCTAGTAGTTAGATATGTAGTATCATCCACACACAATATTCCATTTAGCGACCTTTAGTTAGATATGTAATATCATCCACACACAATATTCCATTTAGCGATCTTACCTAATTGACGACCCTTACCTTGCCTCAGTTATTGCTATCATCATATGACTTGCACACTGATTATTGGTCCAGTTCAATCTTGTTCTATGACGGCGCATAGCGCTTCTCTATGATAGCAATAACCGATTAGCTGGAGTAGCTAGCTCAGTACACCTCACCAGCAGAGCAGCTGGCTGGAGGGAAGCTAGTTTCTGAGGCGATTCCATTCAACGCCCACCCCACATGGCAGTCAGATGTCCCAAAGCCGACTGCCCCTACTCCATTCCGGAGGGAACCGACCCTGCCGTGATAGTAGCACTGCTAGATGCCCATGTCAAGATCGACCACAACCAGGCTGGCTCAATGAAGCCAAAGCCCGTCGACCGCCCGCTGATTGCAGCGGGGGAGACATCTGAAGGGTGGCAGTATTTCAAGGCCAGATGGAGGACATACTCCAGGGCATCCAAACTCACCGGAACCGACATAGGCATCCAACTACTGGAGTGTCTGGAACCGAACCTGCGACGTGACCTCACCAGAACCACCAAGGGCCCAACGCCCATTGAGGAGAGACCGGAAGCCGAGCTCCTGGCAGCCATCAAAGCCATGGCTGTGGTAGAGGACAATTACATGGTCGCCACATTCGCATTCGCCCGCACAACGCAAGACAGAGGCGAGTCGTTCAGGTCCTTCGCATCGCGATTGAGGGGCGTGGCAGAGACGTGCGAGTTCCACGAACGGTGCACCAATTGCGGCCACACAGTCGACCACAGTGAGAGCAGGGTGTCGGACCAGCTGTGCATCGGCATGGCTGATCCCGACATCCAAGAGGACCTCATGGAGGAGGCCACCAAACGGATGACCGTCGAACAGACCCTGCGCTTTGTCGAGAAGAAAGCCACAGGGAAACGGGCCGCCATTGCGCTGAAGGCACCCACAACTCCATCCGCCAATGCCCTGGACGAGGGGGCTGACCGGGAGGAGGCGGTGAATAGCGGGTACAAACGGCAACAGCAACAGCGCCCACAGAACCACAGCGTACCAATACCCTTGACCAACAGACCCCAAGCTACCCCGCCCAAAACCACGGACAAGGGGACATGCAACTTCTGCGGCCGACAAGGGCACGGCACCTCACCCAGGACGGCCATCAGGAAGGCACAGTGCCCAGCATATGGCAAGACATGCCAGTCATGCGGCCGCCCCAACCACTTCTCAAAACTGTGCTGGCAGACCATGGAGCTGGGGAACTCAATAAACGAAACGGTCCATGATATGACAGAGGGCGCACTGCACCACCAGACATGGAATCAGACATCTGGGTCATGGACCCAGCGCCGATCGCCACCACAGCCAACCCTGACGGTCGCAATCACCACGAACCGAGCCGACTACCGAGCACACGGCCATACCCTCAGGAAGGAGGGCTCCAACCAATCCGCAACAGCACTGGCGGATACGGGATGCCAGAGCTGTCTGGCTGGCCCCCGACTCATGAGAAGCCTTGGTCTGGAAAAGAGAGACCTGATACCGGCATCACTCACAATGAGATCGGCGAGTGGCAACCAACTCCCCATCATCGGAGCGGCGCTGACGAGGATCAGACTGACCCAGTCGGGCAGGGAGACACGGCAGATGGTATACATCAGCCCTATAGCAACCAAACTGTACCTGAGCCTGTCGACCTGCACCGACCTGGGGTTGATCCGGAACGACTTTCCACGGGGCCAATCAACCGCATCCATCCAGGACAAGCAGGCCAAGGGAGCAACCAAACCCAGTTTGCCTGCAGAGCCCCCCAAATGCAGTCAGCCTGAGCTCAAACCAGCCACAGCCAGACCGTGCCATTGCCCAGACAGGGCACCACCTCCACAGCGGCCAACCACACTGCCATACCCCGCCACGGAGGAGAACCGAGAGAAGTTGGAGAAGTACCTACTCGAGATGTATTCGTCCAGCACTTTCAACATCTGCGAACACCAGACTTTGCCGATGATGTCTGGCCCACCTCTCGCCCTCAACATAGACCCAACAGCCACCCCAAAACCCTGCCACACCCCGATCCCGATACCGATCCACTGGCAGGAGGAGGTGAAGAGGGGACTGGACAGGGACATCCGCCTCGGTGTGATTGAGAAGGTCCCCCTGGGCACACCCGTCACTTGGTGCCACCGAATGGTGATATGCACCAAGAAGAACGGGTCGCTCAGGAGGACCATAGACTTCCAACCCCTGAACAAACATGCCACGCGAGAGACGCACCACTGTCCGTCCCCCTTCCACCAGGCCAGAGCCATTCCACGCGGAACCAAAAAGACCATTTTCGACGCGTGGAATGGCTACCACTCCGTAGCACTGAGGGAAGAAGATAGACACTTCACCACATTCATAACTCCGTGGGGGAGATACCGATATATGACGGCACCACAGGGCTACATCGCCTCCGGTGACGCTTATACATCCCGCTACGACGCCCTCGTCGCCCACGTGATGTCGAAGACCAAGTGTGTAGACGACGCGCTCCTCTGGTCTTCAGACATCACGGAGGCATTCCATCAGGCAACCGAGTGGCTCGACATTTGCGCACGGAACGGCATCACCCTCAACCCGGCCAAGTTTCTCTTCGCCAAGGACAAGGTCGAATTCGCCGGATTCACCGTGACACCCACCGAGGTCCGCCCAGCAGACAAATTCACGGCGGCCATCAGAGACTTCCCAACCCCAACGAGCATCACCGATGTGAGGGCATGGTTCGGTCTGGTAAATCAAGTCTCATACTCTTTTGCCATGACCGCAGCCATGCTCCCCTTCCGTGAGCTGTTGAAACCATCCACCCCGTTCGAATGGACAGACAAGCTGTCAGACGCCCTCACTACATCAAAGGATCACATATGCAGCAGCATCCGAGCAGGCGTCGAAATATTCGACAAGGGGCGACCCACATGCCTTGCAACAGACTGGAGCAAGAACGGGATCGGCTTCTGGCTAACGCAAAAACACTGCAAGTGCCAGTCGTCCGACCCATTCTGCTGCCGGGAGGGATGGCGAGTGACACTAGTGGGGTCCCGATTCACCCACGCGGCCGAATCACGGTACGCACCAGTGGAGGGCGAGGCACTGGCGGTGGCAGATGCCCTCGACCGAACACGGCACTTCGTCCTCGGGTGCAGCGATCTAGTCGTAGCAGTGGATCACAAGCCACTGCTCAGACTATTCGGCGATCGCTGCCTCGAGGACATCCCGAACCCTCGCCTCAGGAATCTGAAGGAGCGAACACTACGCTACCGATTCAGGATGGCCTACATCCCGGGCACACGCAACCAGACCAGCGATGCCCTGTCTCGCCATCCATCCGGGCCGAGATCACCGGTTAGACTACACCTCCAGGACGACGTCCAGTCACCAAGCAGCAACTGCCATGGCGGGCCCAGCACCCCACCCAACACTGTGCACTGCTCGACCTGCACGCTTCAAGAGGGAGATGGTCTCCCCATCGCGTTGTGCAGCGCCCTCTCAGCAACACCGATTGGCTGGGAGCAGTTGCAAATCGCCACAACAGAAGACCCAACGATGCAGGACCTCATGGCAGCAATCGAGGAAGGGCCACCAAGCGCCAAAGACCTACTCCCGCCAAGCATCCAAGCATACTTCAACATCCTAGGCGACCTAACCATCATTGACGACGTGGTGTGTTACGGGGACCGAATCGTCATCCCCCAATCACTCAGACAACAGTGCCTGCAAGCCCTCCACGCTGCACACCAGGGCACGAGTGGGATGATGGCCCGAGCAGCATCGTCTATGTATTGGCCAGGCATGACGTCGGACATCAATACGACCCGCGCCCACTGCACAGAATGCAACGGGAACGCCCCATCCCAACCTCACCTGCCCCCAACGACTCCCGAGGTACCTGACCGCCCGTTCGGTTCAATATGTGCCGACTACTTCCACCACGCCGGATCCTGCTATCTGGTGGTGGTGGACCGATTCTCGGGCTGGCCCATAGTCGCCCCAGCCACCGGGGGAGCAGCAGGTCTGACTGCCGTACTAAGAGAGACATTCGCCTCCTTCGGCATACCCGATACCATCACCACAGATGGCGGGCCGGAATTCACTGCCCACTTAACAGCAGAATTCCTAACCGACTGGGGGGTGCAACACAGGCTGTGCTCAGCATACCACCCACACTCAAACAACAGGGCCGAGACCGCTGTCAAGACGATGAAACGCCTGATAACCGGCAACACTGGCCCAGGAGGGACCCTCAAGTCCTCCTTCTTCAAGGCCCTGCTGACATACCGCAACGCCCCAAGTCCAGACACCAAGATGTCACCGGCGATGTGTGTCCTTGGCCGACCCACAAGAGACCTGCTACCCATTCTACCACACAAACTTCAAGTACCCCAGGATGACCCCTCGGAAAAGCAACGCCAAGCTGCGATGAGGAAGCGACAGTCCTTGGCACACGGAAGGTGGACAGAACATACTGGAGGCCTCTCACCACTCCGGTGTGGGGACCGGGTCCATGTCCAAAACCAGCACGGCCACCACCCAGGCAAATGGGACCACACCGGTGTGGTAACAGAAGTGCTCCAGTACCACCAATACACCGTCAGGATGGATGGCAACGGCCGGCTGACTACCCGCAACCGCCGCCACCTGAGAAGAAACAGCACCCCACAACTGTCACCCGATGACGCACTCCGGACCCGCCTTGCTGGCATACCGCCACGGCAAAACCAACCAGTGGCTACCACGCCACCACCACCACCACCACCCACACCACCGACGCCGCCAGCACCAGTGACTCTGCCGCCGCCGGCATCTCGCCAACCTACCACACCTGGCACACCACAGGCACCACCCCCGGCTCAACACCAGGCTCCGAATAAACTGCAATTCTCGCCCCCACCTTCACAGGCAGGGGGAAGATCGTACGCCTCGATTGCTGGGACACCGCCAACCCTCCAACTCCCACCACCCAAGCCCCACGACAGCCCAGCGATAGGACCCATGGCACCATGGAACAGACCACCCATCCAACCGCCGCCACTTCGCCGGAGCACCAGGATCAAGGTCCCGGTAGACAGATACGGACAATGATGGACGATGATACCACAGAATTTTCAGTTCCCCTACAGTGAACTTGGGGGGAGATAGTTAGATATGTAGTATCATCCACACACAATATTCCATTTAGCGACCTTTAGTTAGATATGTAATATCATCCACACACAATATTCCATTTAGCGATCTTACCTAATTGACGACCCTTACCTTGCCTCAGTTATTGCTATCATCATATGACTTGCACACTGATTATTGGTCCAGTTCAATCTTGTTCTATGACGGCGCATAGCGCTTCTCTAGCTAGGAACACATCATTTTTGTTGATCAAAATTGGTATATTCTGAAAACATAGAAAAGCAACAATTGCATGTAACTAGGTGTTTTTCTAATGGTGTAGGGCTAGAGGCAGCAGAGACCTACCACAGCCATGATACTGCCCTCTGTCAATTTCAGTAGCTAGGGTGATTTTCTACTAGAATAGGGCTATGAACAAACCCTCGCTAGCAAATTGCTTGCTCTTTGTGAGCTCTAACATCATTGGTAATGCTTTCTTGCTGCATAATTTGTGAGCTATCATTAGGAATGTGAAAAGTGCATGTGCTTTAGTATCCTTAAAACAAAATGCCCAAAATGTGACTGTAGCAATGTTTTGGTGGAAAATCAGATTTTTTCTCCCCACCTAAAACCATCTGGTCTTGCTAATTCAGAACAGTGAGTTTTATTCTGGTAGTTTTAGGGTGTATAGAATAAACATATAGACAAGCTTTATATACCGGAATACACACACACAGGGCTCGGGTTCAGGTGAATTAAAGTGATCTTGTGGTGTTTTAAGGTACCAGCTAGTGTGCGGCCAAATGCTATGGGGAAGGGAAGAGTGTAGGCAGGGGATGTGCCACCTACTCGCAGAATGTACAATATGCATTTGAATAAATCAGTGTTAAAATAATGGTGTACACAAAAAGACCCGTCACAACCCTGACCAGCCTGACCAATTACTTAGCCCTAATGTATACGCAAGACAAATTATATTTGTTTATATATATATATAGTGAAAGTGGTTTTTCAATGTAGACCACAAATAGTAGTCAATGCTAAGAGGAGCTGATATAGTGACAATTTTGGAATTAGTTGATCCTTACAATTTTTTTGGGGGAAATGAGATCCCCTCCCCCCAATCACTAAAATCATCTCCTGGTTCATGCTAATTCAGAACATATGTAGTTTTGCAATGGCTTTCTCAATAACCAACTTACAACTTGTTGCTCAATGTTTCCACTAGATGAGAGATTACTTATTGATTTTATATTTTTTATAGGATTTCCCAATTAAAAACTGTCACTCTATATATGTACACATATATATGGTTGTCTGAAATGTAATATACCAATGTAGACCTCTAACATTTGCAGGACCTTTTACTTTTTAAAATACACCAAATATAAGCATTTTAAAAAGCAGTACGGTATTGGTGTAAAATGTTTTAAATGTAAGATTCTTGTACCTTATAAAGATTAGAAATTTATTGCGTACTTATTAGAACGCAATTCAATATGTATTTTTTTAAATAAAACATTAATCGTCATTATAATGGGTTTCTCGATAATTAACTTAAAATTTGTTATTCGAAGTCTCGACTATATAGTTGTCTAGCCTTCATTAGCATTATTTCTGATGAAGGCTAGAAGAAATGTCCAGTAACAAATTTTAAATATATTCTATCAATGGGAGGTCATTGAGAGATTATCTGTAAATAAATTCTTCTTAAATAAAATCAACGCAATCAATTTTCCACCCGCACGCTTGACTACTTACTTACATTTTCAATTTCAAATCTTTAGCACTTAGCAATCTGGAGTTATTTTGGATGAGATTTTGGTGAAGCAGGTTTTTGAGGTCCCTCCACTTTAGGGTCTAGTAACTTGCCTATAGTTATACCTATGAAATATATTTTAGTATCAATAAAGAGCACACAGAGAGACCTATCTTTTGAGCTATATATCAAGTCCATACCATGAAGTTTGCAGAATCTGTGGAGCTCTAAAATTGTAACCACAATTAAAAATTTAAAAAAAAATTTTTTTAAAATGCCATCGTCCCCCCTCAAATTGCACGAGGATTTCCGCATGGCAGGTATACATAGCAAGGCCATATTTAGGGGGGGCAGGGGGAACAGTCTCCCCCCCTGATATATTTGGCTACAAAATTCAGAGGCCCCTAATTCCCCAAAATTAGGTGGACTTGGATGTCAAGAGTCACATGATCAGTACATGTACATGTATGATGTATAATTAATTAAAACATCACCCTGTTAATTTTAGCTGTCAGTGTGCTAGCAGTGCAAAAAATATATTTGCCATCTGGCTGCCAGCACTTTATGCTGGAAAGCATTTGTTATTGGATGTTGATGACAAGCTAACACTCTTGACGTCCAAGTTTAAATTCCCACCTAATTTTGTGTTCCCTGTCACTTCAGGGAGAAGTTAGCTAAGCTGGACAGTAAATAGGCCATGGTTGCATTATAGCATATCAAATGATAGTGCATACTGTCTGCCATGCCTGTACTTTGCAAGTGTAGACACCAAATCCCCGTTTTCTTCCCACTGGGATTTAATAAATGGAAGAAAGCGAAGAGCAGCTTATTTGATAAGCACAAGGAAAGTGAAGCACAAGCTAGCAGATGGGAATGCTTGTCTTTTCCTAAAAACTCTACAACCTGGTTCAGATGTTGCTTCACTAATGGCCAAAGTAGTGGGAATTCAGCAGGCCCATACTAAGAAGGGCATTTTGTCATTCATTGATGTGGTTGTAGCCCTTGGTAAGAGAGGTATTGCTTTTCGAGGTAATTGGGACAAGATCAAACTAAAGATAGAAACTTCGCTTTTTGTGAACTGGAAGTCACAGTTTGACACAGATCTTAAAGAGCATTTTCAGCATGCTGCTAAAAATGCTAGGTATACATTACCCCTAGTACAGAATACAATAATTTCCATATGGGATGGCGCTATTCGTGAGAATATTTTATCATCATACTAGAGTCTCATGGCTGATGAAACTGAAGACCTTTCAAATGTGGAACATGTTAGTATCTGTGCAAGGTTTGTTAATAATTGTGAAGTTTATGAAGATTCCTGGGGTTTATTAAAATTGCAAAGATGGATGCTCAAATCATTGCTGATGCTTTGCTCTCTACATTTGAGCAATGGGGATTGAACATGTCTTTTCTAGTTGGTCAAGTCAGTGTATGATGGAGCCTCTGTAATGAGTTCAAGTAGAAATGGAGTACAGGCTAAAGTAGCTGAAAAATATCCCCATGGCACATATGTTCATTGCCGTTCACATGTTTTGAATCTTGCCATTTGCAGAAGTTGTATGGGTGTGCCATTATCCATAACCTTTTTGACGATATCCAAAAGTTGACATGGTTTTTATCTGGTAGAGCCAAGCATAAAGAATTTTTTTTTGATGTTGCATCTACTGACCAAGGAAAAGAGCTTCTTGACTTCTTCAAGATGATGATGAGCTTAGTGAATCTTTGACTGAAATAGAAGCAGGTTCAAGGAGGTATCATGTGCCTAAATTTTGTGCCACCTGTTGAACTGCAAGGGTGAGGACTCTTTTATCTCTTATAGCCCAATATGTCACATATATGCGGCTTCTAGAAGATAGCCAATTTGTTGTCACACTGGCTGTTACATAGGCAGTTCTTTGTTTCCTTAGTTTTCAGTGATACTAGCTTTACAAGATAAACAGTGTGATCTTGCAGAAGCCTACAGGGATGTAAACACTGCATAGAAATGCATTGAGGATGCCAGAAAAAATGACTGATGGGAGAAAGTTTGGAGCAGAATTGAAATGCTAGCCTTGTCTATTATTTTACAATTGTGAAACTACGAACTGCTACTGTTCAGCGCCATCGAGCCAATGCAGGACATGTTAGCCAGACTCCTACAGAATCAATGTATATTACTCATTTATTGACCATGTCGTTGAGCAGTTAGAAACACGATTTTCCAATGAGCATAAGGAAATTATTGCAGCTGAATCTCTGATACCACTATATTTATCCAAACTGAGTAGCAATAAAATTGATAGTATCACTCTTATTATGGGAAATTTATGTCAAGACTGACTTTCCTGTTGAAATAACTAAATGGAAAAAGTTTTATGGATCTGTTTCACCTAAAAGGAGGCCAGGTGTACAGCTAGCCATGCTCTCTCTGAGTGTAATCCTCAGTCATTCCCCACAATTAATAAAATTTTAACAGTCTTTTTAACTATACCTGTGGGAAGTGTATCTTGTGAGAGATCTTTTTCTACTCTTTGTCCGTCTAAAGCTTTGGACACCTTCAATGAAAGAAGAGAGGTTGAGTGAATTAGTGCACTTGATTCATCGTGACTCTGAATTGATTCCATCATCAGAGGATATTTATGAAAGAAAGGCTAACTGGAGACAAGTCAGTGGGTAGATTAACTCTGTCACATTCTGCAATTTTTAAATTTTGTTGTTGCATTTCTGTATGTTTTGTTGAGGTGTTCTAATGCTGTAATGTCATGTACTCCTTTTAAGCCTCGTATATATGCACTTCACAAAATAGAAGTATAGTTTTAGCTTCTGCATACTTCACACCTATGGCCAATGGTACGCAACCGCCTCCACAGTCAATTTTCTTAGATAATCGCCCGCCCCCCCCGTTCAATTTTCCTGCCTGTATAGTACTTAAATTTTACTTAGATTTATGCTCAATTAGAATGCTATATGCAATGGGCTTTATTTTAGCGGTAAGCGGTCGCCCAGATATGATCCGTGGAACTTACCTGAAGCTGAACTTACCTCCTTCTTCAATTTTTCAGTTGAATGTAAGTGTAGGCCTGGATAAAATCCATGAGACTTGTGCTTCCAAATGTAAGCACACAAAAAAAAAATCCCCCCCCACCTGAATTAAACCCCACCCGCCGGAAACTACTATCTCGTATTTTGGGTGTTTCCGAGCTGAAGTACAAAGCCAGTGAATAGTTACCATTGAGAAGCGTCTACTGACTCTACTCTCTATATGTTTTGCGTGACGACAATGGAATGGATTATTCTAACAAGCTTAGCGCTTGCTCTTACAGCACTTCCGTCAGTGGAGGGACAAACATGTAAGTGCGCAGCTGTTGCAAGGAGGCTGCTTTCTATGTTATTTTTAACGACTTGTTAGCTTGTAAAAGAAAGTGGGATTGGAAAGCTAGACACAAGAAGAGCTTGCTGTCTAATCCTTGAATTAATTTTGTTTTGATTTTTATCTAAGCTATATATATAAATATATATATATATTTTTATATATGTATGTATGTAGCTAGCTGCAGTGGTCAACATAGCTTGTGACTAAAGAGTCCCCACACCTGCCATGGTTGTGGTGTTAGGGGTGTCAAATATAACAATATCCAACAACTCAATGAGACTGGGCACCATTACCCCCCAAAGCCACCCCCCCCCCCCCAAAAAAAAATTGCTTGGTGCAGGAGGAAGGAAGGAGGCAAGAAAGTTCTACTTTTTATGTGTGAAGTTTAGTGTTGAAGCATCTGTACTCTTGCAGCTATTGCCATAAAGTTTATAACTACTGAGCCACCTTTATTTTATAAAAGCACAATGTGAATAGCCAATTATCGGTACGTCCAGTAAGTTGATTCTTGCACTGGAAGTGAACTTTATTCACGCTCTACAAACCTGGCTAATTCCAGGAAGTAACCTTGCCAGCTATTAACCCTTTCACTGGCAGATTTACGGAGGACATTTTACAAAAATTGACACAATTTCACATAATTTTTTTTATAGAGGACCTTATGAAGACAAGTACCCAACAACTATATATCAGGTGATAGCTGATGCATGAAGGAACGTTATGTTAAATTTTTGTTGCTTAGCAACAAACCACAGAAATGTGAATATTGTTATAAGAGACAGGAAGTAAAATAAAAGGGTTTATATCGGGTTTATATCATCTCAATTTCATATTACACATGAAACCAGCAATGTTAGCTGGTCAACTTTTGGTCAACAATAACAACTGTTTGTAAAATAACCTCTCCTCCAACCCTGTCTTCTCCTCTGCTGCTTCCTCATCCTCCTCCTCCAGCTCCATGAGTGAAACTACCTTCCCAGGAGAAATAGTTCATATTATTATGCTAGTTACTAGGCTTTACTATACAACTCTTATCCATTCTTACCTTGGGGGAAGTCTTCATGACCATCGCTATCGTCTGAAGCTTCGCTTGGCAGAGTAGGGTCGATCTATACTTAGAAAACTTGCTTCGTGGTCGGTGCCAACAGCTTCTGTTATAGCTACCATAGCATCACTGTCAACTACGCCACTTCCCAGGTAAGCACAGGCACTTTCTTCCTCTCCTTCACTAATGTCAATCTCGGACAGGCCGAAGTCATTCTCAAATAGGAAGTCTAACGCTTCGTCTCTATCTAAAGCAAGTCGCCATTTCTTCTTCGAGACCGGGAATTAACCGGAAGTGATGTTTGCTGGCATGTTTACTTCCCTTTCCTCATTCCATATTTTCCTGATATTCAGGGGTATATTAGAGGCATGCTTTGGGCATATTCGTACAATTTTTGAAGTTAATACCGCGAACGGTTAATTTTTTATGAATTGTTTCGTCGCGGTTAATCCGTTTTCGCGACTTAAGTCGCTTATGCCAGTGAGAGGGTTAACTACGAAGGGTACATGCTAAAATGCCAATTATCACAATCCCGTACCTATTATCGACACCACATACAAATCAATTATATCGGCACTGTGTGTGATGTTTATGTTTTTAGCGAGACCCTAACATATCCATAATACATTTTATTTGCTAATAACTTTTACACAGTGACAACATGTTCATACCTGATGTAAACATCATAAATTTGTCAACAAAATATAGCCATTTTATTACCAAAAAAAACGTAAGAGAAGTTATTGCTCTAACATCAATAAATGTACATCAATAAATGTAAACATGCTACACAATGGAAAAAAACAAATCTCTCTTCCATCAGTGTCACAGGTTGGAGAGGCAATACATTGTTCCTGCAACACATGACAGCCGGCAAACATAATCCATGCATAGCTAAATATGCCCAGGTTTGTCCATATGGTTGTTTTCTACCAGTCAATCATCTGAAATCTTCTCTTCTTGAGAACTCCTTTCTCTGATTCTGCTATGCCTTAATCTGTGTACTTGTTTTCTCACATCCAATCTTCCCAATTACCTGGATGAATCCACCAAGTTTGTTCTCCCAGGAAGCAGTTAAATGAGTCCATTGTCCTGGCTTCGTGACATGAGTAACCTAGCCAAGATGTCTGCACCGTCATGCTCAATGACTGCATGCTAGACAGGTCAAGCATTCTTAACTGCTACAAGAGCAGTTTGCAAGACTCATCTTACCATTGCTTTAATTTCTTGCTCCTGGATGTGGTCAACAAAGGAGGAGCACTACCATCCTGACCTTCTTCCTACCCCCGTGGCATCCTAATGGAAATAGGGAACTAGTAGCTATTTAGCTAGTCAGCCAATACAGACGAGTATATAGTTCTCTATCATTATGGCTCCAGTCAACACAACTATGACAGCAATCTAACCAGAAACAAATGCCAAGGCAAACTTATCTTGCGAAGGTAATGAAGGCTGCAAATAATCAAGAAATGAGAAGCCTTGTCCGATGTACAGCAACAAGAAACTGGTGCAGCTCCTTCTCAATGTCAGGGAATGTTCCAGAATATTATCGTAAACTTTGATATTACGAGTGACGTAAGTATGCCGATGATTGGTGCTCCAGGTGCCGATGATTGAGCAATGCCGAGGATTGGCCACTTACCTGTTACGCTACACCTGTTTTTCTGGTGTGTATAGTCACTGATATAGCACGTTCATATGCATGATCATTTCATGAGCTATCGGCAAACTGGATGAACTCTACAGCATATAAGGAACCACACATCCACAGGATCACATGACACTACCATATATAGATCAGATTTGTATAGAAGGCAACTAGTAGCACAGAGCAACTGTAATGCTCCACTCCATTGGGATTTTTTTCCCTTCCTTACTATCACTCCCTCCCATTCCTGTGTAACATTAATTCTTGTACCGATTACGATATAAATGGATGTCAGTTTGTATAGGAAATGATTCTGCATTGGTTGTGAGCATGATAGTACAGAAGATGCCAGAGTGTATTACTAGACTTATGTAGATGTACAAGAGATGTACGAGAAATGTCATAGCCCTTTTCACTTTCACTAGCTTTCATTGCTGGAGCGATCTGAGGCCACATTCTCTATCACTGCTCACAAGTTTAGAGTAGCATGGAATAGTTCAGCTTGACCAACAAGAAGCCATGTTGCAATGTTATATAGTTCACACCTGTGTTAACAACTAGATCACACATTAGAGCAGCTAAATGAACACTGCATGATATATATAATGTCAATATTGGCTTGAGTGTTACATCATATATTATCATTATGTATGTCTAGGTGCTATTACACATAGCAATATAGTAGTGGGTGGACCAAGTAATTTCCGAGATCCTTCAAAACAATATAGATATGTGCTGCGAGGTATTTCTAAAGGAAGTGTACCTACATCCTTCACTTGGAGAAGAGACGGTGTTGTCCTCTCCCCTAGTGGCCCCTACAGTATTGCTGACCCAGTACTGAACAACAATGAGAATCCTTGCTCTGACAGATTCTATGAGAGCAGGCTAACTGTGACAGGCAAAGTAACTGGAGAGTTCACATACACTGTCAGAAATGAGGTCACGGACAGTGACATGCTGGGCACACTCACTATAGAAGGTAAGCATTGATGCAGTATACTAGGTTAATAGAGACATTTGCTCCATAGTACTTCATAGATCATTTCTGATTGACTAATTATTTATTAATCGAAGCGGCTTGGGTCTCAATGGGAGCATGCTGCACACCAGTAGCATTATTGCATTTCAGCTGCAGCATTCTTGAAGTGATGGAATGTGCTGATGTGAAAATTTTGCTTCTTTAATTTTTAATTATCCTTAATTTGTAACACCTCACTTATTGTAATTGCAGGAATAATTATTTTAAGTTACAACCTCGAACTTTCTGAGGTCAACTCCATGTATACACGTATTTAATGCTGCAACCTAGGGGATATACAATAGGTCAGACAATACATGGTGGAGTTATTACGACATGATGTTTGTAATATTATCAAGTATGTATTCTGACAGTGATTCTATTATAATAGTTGGTAGGCATCTCAGCTGTACTATAGCTTTGAGGTAAAGCTACTGAGCTTATAGAGATTTATTTTCATTAGAGCTTTAGACAAAAAAGCGTCTTCAGATTCGCACACAATGCTTTGTATCGTGTGTAGTCATCTCATAAAACAAAGCCCTGATAATTGTCTCTTTGTTTTCAACACATGTCAGGTGTCATACGTGTTAATCATAAAATGCGATACAATATTAAGTTTGCTTTCTACCAACTTCACATGACATCATGCTGCTGAGAGTGTACTTGTTTGAATCATTTCCCCCTAGCTATTAGAGTTTTTAAATGTGATTAGCTACACATCACATGTTCTTGATTAATTGTATATCGTGAGTGCCTATATAGCTGCGTGTAATGGTTGAGGGCATGCACTAATCAAGGGAGCTCTCTATTCTTGTACCCTGAAGATGTAACACTGGCTGCCCTTGTTGACATATAGCAGTTGTATTTGTTCACATTTATATATATATATATATACATATTAATTATTGTCACGGGTATGTAATATTGGTGTTGTTGAAACATTTTAATTCTTGCTGCAGCTGCTGACAATCCTTCTAATCTTATGCTCCATCAAAATGGGAGGTTCACTGTAGAAATAAGCTGGACTCTTTCAGCCACTCCTCCTTCTAGTGGATATACCCTCTCATTTGGAAGTAATCCTTTTATTGGTACAACAATAACAAATCCTCACATGTACACGACATTCACAATGCAAGTTGGTGAGGTTATTACTGTTCGTTTGGTGGCTGCATCAAGACACTTTTTTAGTGATGTACTGGGGCCAATATCAATCACTATACGAGGTGAGGAAATAGCATATCTCATTAGACTTTGCTATATACATTGCTGTTGGCATTTCCTCCCACCAGATTTACTGGCTCCGATTGTCACATCATCAGTGACTGCCACTTCAGCCACTCTAGTTTTGGCCCCGACTATGGACAGCCTACCAGCAGACCAGTTCACAGTGACCCTCACTAGAAGAACAGGTGGACTGCCGTCAGTATGTCCGAATTTTGCAGACAGTGCGACTATGACCAGCTACTCTGACTCAGTGCTGTTGGAGGGCCTGCAAGAGTTCAGTGTGTACTCTGTCAGTGTCACTGCCAGAACATTTGATCTGACAAGGTCAATAAGTCCAGCAGACATCACCACACTAACAGCAGGTGAGCACACAGGCTGATACTCATTTAAGGTTGTTATCTCATTTCCATACTATATATGTAGTCCCAAACGCTGCTCCACAAGACTTCACAAATGACACTGTTACTTCCAGAAGCATCATCATAACTTGGAGGAACATAAACTGCATCCAGCGTAATGGACTCATAACTAGTTTTGAGATACGATATGGGCAAGCAGCTGGTACACTATCCATGATGACCATTGGCAGTACACTCACTACTAGTTACACTGTTGAGGGACTCTTGCCCGACACCGAGTACAGGTTTCAGCTAGCTGGTACCAACATCAATGGCACTGGACCATATACTATTTTCATTGGTCCAATAAAAACTGACGAAGATGGTATGCCAAAACTCAATGCAGCTGTAATAGTATTAGTAACTTTTATTTAGTTTAAACATTATACAGTGCCAGGTGCTGTGTCAGGTCTGACTGGGAATGTGAAGTTCTACTCTCTGGAGCTGTCCTGGAGTCTTCCTCAAATGCCTAATGGAGTCCTTACTGGCTATGACATCATGTACAGAGTGAATGACAGCTCCTCTCTCACTGCCAATGTGACTGCCACCTCCAAACCTCAGTACACCATAAGAGATCTGCAACCACGGACCACCATCTCCCACATCATAATCACTGCCAGCACTCGGATAGGAGCTGGAGACTCAACACAGTTCAGCAATGTCTTTATTACTCTCGCTGAACCACGTGAGTGCATACATGGTTGATATGCTTATAAAAAACACCATCTAACTTCTTGCTAATGTAAGGACTCTCTATTTTATTTTCAAATGACTAAATATCGAAGAAGATATAATCAAACTCTCAGTTGACTTAATAGAATAAAATGACTTTCTCAACAATCCCCTTACATTTTCTTGTCCACAACTATGCTGGATACTCTAAGCTTAGTATTTTATTACTGCCGTATTTTATTACTGCCTGAGGCTAGAATAGCTAGCCAAAACATTGAGGAGATAATTTAAGTTGATTGTTGAGAAAGCTGTGATACAAATGGTTGCAGCATTAATATGTCCTCAGTGTATTCTTCCTAGATTTCCCTTGCTCATACCTTGTCTACTCTCTCTTCTCTGTGCTGCAGCAATGGTGACTAATGTTGTAGTTACAGTTCTGACTGACACTTCTGTCAGAGTTTCATGGGAGAGATGACTAATTACTGAAATCACACAATACATCATAATCTATCAGCTGACGGAGAACCGAAAGAGACAAGCAACAAAGGGTTACATAGAAGTATCCAGCACTGAGAACTCTGTGGACATCGCTGCTCTGATCACCGGTTCAGAGTACCAGTTTCAAGTGGTGGCACAAGCTGAGGTGGAGGGAGAGATCATCAATGGAGCAAAGTCATTGCTGACAGCCATGATAGTACATCAAGTCTCCATTGTTACTCTGCCTCATTGTACAAAACCAACCACTCAAAGTAAGGGATTCAATACATTACATAGTGTATAGCCAAGAACAAAAACAGACCTCTCATCCATCTGCCTACTCTATTCAGTCAAAGCCACCATATCTGCTTTGATTTTCTTGCACATAAAGTTACATCCAATAAACATAATATTAGGTCATACATGCAAAGCTTAACAACACTGAAGGTGAAGAAGTTATGTAGCTGTACACGAGAGCAGCAGAATAGTTATTTTAACTTCTTTTCATCCCCAAAATATAGTTTGAAGCCTGAAGTGTGATTTGTATGTTTCTTACTTGTTATATCCATAAACACAACACAACTTCTGCATAATTCCATGTTCTTGTTGAGGCCACACCCACTGTTGGTGGATCTAATACCGTTTGTGTTATGGGATGCTTCCTTTAATTGAAGAGGCTACTGTGACTTATTGCCTGGTAAATATGGTAGCTCATTCTTATAACATCAGAAAATATTGTGAAAAGATCGACTTTTGTGTACATTACATTTTATCTTCTCTATGTGTATATACAGTTGCTATCACTGCAGTGGCTGTTTTCATCCTCACTGTTGTTTTGTATTCAATCATCCTAACACTGGTGTTAGTTGTGTTACATCACAGGAACCACAATAGGTGAGAACTTGTTAATAACATTAAGTTGATTACTAATGTGTATGATGTAATATCTCAGTAGCCAGCAGGAAATTCCCAGTCACTATGAAGATGTCAATAGCAAGTATGTGTGGCAAACTTGTTATTGTAAATGTTAGTGAATATCATGTTGACTTTCACTTTCACAGACAAGTAATGGAATTGAAGGAGTGTCAAGCATATGGACAAGTCTCTGCATCAGGGCGCACCTCCCAGGGGGCTCCTCCTGCAACCATAGAACATGAAGGAGTGTATGACAATATCTAATCATGCACAGCTGACTATATTATAGCAGCTATTATTTGTTCAAGTGTATAGTGAATAGTAGAACCTGTAGATATGAGATTCATTACAGAGTGTTTCAATATACCTCTCTGTATAAATCCATGACTTTTTCATGCATATATTTTGATGTTTCATTAATAATAGAGTCATAAGCTGAGCTTAAAAACAGATGTAACAAGAGGGGGGCAGGGCACATTCCACACCCTAAATTAATTGTTCCAGGTGAAGTCTCTCTGAAACATCGAGTCAAGTTGGAAATTATAATTATTTTCTTGGGGCTTGCAATAGAAGAAATATCATCCAAGACACATGGATCTCAAGTATTCACATTTTTCAATGTGTGGCATGGATTATGCACATTGCTCTGGATGAAGCAACATCATTTCTCTCCATAATCAACATTCCATTTGAATACCCTCACTCCTGTACCATTTAATGTTATTATCACCCGAGATATCACAGCACATGGATAAGCATATTAAAGGCTAGCATGCGTTAATATAATAGCCAAAAACTTTGCAGTCATCTGGTGACCCAGATGAATCAAGATCAAAACTACCAGACAGCATTCCTGAGCTGTTGCAGAGATTAACAAAATTTTAATGTGTGAAGTTTAGCTGTTGAAGCATCTGTACTCTTGATGCTTTTACAGATAGCTATTGCCATAAAGTTTCTAACTACTGAGCCACCTTTATTTTATATAAGCACAATGTGAATAGCATAAGCTGCCGATTATCGGTATGTCCAGTTTATTCTTGCACTGGAAGTGAACTGTATTCACGCTCTACAATCCTGGTTAATTCCGGAAGTAACCTTGCTCAGCTATTAACTACGAAGGTCAGACTCCACATGCTAAAATGTCAATTATCACCAACCCGTACCTATTATGACACCACATACAAATCAATTATCGGCACGGTGTGTGATGTTTATGTTTTTAGCAAGACCCTAACAGATCCATAATACATTTTATTTGCTAATAACTTTTAAACTGTGACACCATGTTCATACCTGATGTAAACATCATAAATTTGTCACCAAAACAAAGCCATTTTATTACCAAAACAAATGTTAAGAGAAGTTGTTGCTCTAACATCAATAAATGTAAACATGCTCCACAATGGAAAATAAACAAATCTCTCTTCCATCCGTGTCACAGGTTGGAGAATCACATTGTTCCTGCAACAAATGACAGCCGGCAAACATAATCCATGCGTAGCTAAATATGCCCAGGTTTGTCCATTAGGTTGTTTTCTACCAGTAGTCTATCATCTGAAATCTTCTCTTCTTGAGAACTCCTTTCTCTGATTCTGCTATGCCTTAATCTGTGTACTTGTTTTCTCACATCCGATCTTCCCAACTACCTGGATGAATCCACCAAGTTTGTTCGCAGTTAAATTAGTCCGTTGTCCTGGCTTCATGACATGAGTAATCTAGCCAAGATGACTGCATGCTGGTCAGGTCAACCATTCTTAACTGCTGCAAACAGTTTGCAAGACTCATCTAACCATTGCTTTCATTTCTTGCTCCTGGATGTGGTCAACAAAAGAAGGAGCACTACCATCCTGACCTTCTTCCTACCCCGTGGAATCGTAATGGAAATAGTGAACTAGTTGGATGAAGTAACTATTTAGCTAGTCAGCCAATTCCATGAAACAGACGAGTAGTCTCCTATCATTATGGCTCTAGTCAGCACAACTATGACAGCAATCTAACCAGATAAGGCAAACTTATCTTGCAAGGCAATAAACTTGGCGAATAATCGAGGAATGAGAAGCTTTGTATGACGTACAGCAATAAAATCTGGTCAAGCTCTTTCTCGATGTTAGGAAATGTTCCAGAAATCAAC
This sequence comes from Cladorhizidae sp. MBARI D1340-BT2, assembly GCA_028752905.1. Taxonomy (NCBI): domain Eukaryota; kingdom Metazoa; phylum Porifera; class Demospongiae; order Poecilosclerida; family Cladorhizidae; species Cladorhizidae sp. MBARI D1340-BT2. The sequence continues at coordinate 38,003,031 of JAQNBH010000015.1, forward strand.
ATAAACTTTGATATTACGAGTGACTTAAGTATGAAAATTACCAAAACTTTGATGTTACTAGTGACGTAAGTATCCTGATGATTGGTACACTTGGTACCCATAATTGAGCAATGCCGAAGATTGGCTGCTTACTTGTAGGCTACACCTATTTTTCTGGTGTGTATAGGCACTGATGTAGCACATTCATCTGCCATGATTATTTCAAGAGCTATTGGCAAACTGGATGAACCTACATACAGTGTATAAGGAACAACACATCCACAGGATCACATGACACTATCGTATAGAAATCAGCTTTGTATTGATTCCTGGCTTATTTTAAATCAGTGATTTGTTGAAGGCAACTAGTAGCACAGAGCCTGGCATTTGTAATGCTGTATAGTAGCACAGAGCATGACACATGTAATGCTCTACAGTAGCACAGAGCATGGCACTTGTAATGCTCCACTCTGTTGGGATTTTTCTTCTTCTTTGCTTTCACTCCCTCCCATTCCTGTGTAACATTTATTCTTGTACCAATTACGATATAAATGGAAGTCAGTTTAATGTTAATGTATAGGAAATGATTCTGCGTTGGTTGTGAGCATGATTGTGCAGCAGATGTCAGATATTACAAGACTTATGTAGATGTATGAGAAATGTGCTATAACTTCCACTAGCTCACAGATTCCTGGAGCAATCTGAGGCACTGACCAACAAGAAGCCATGTTGCAATGTTATATAGTTCACACCTGTGTTAACAACTAGCTCACATATTAGAGGCAAAATGAACACTGCATGATATATATAATGTCAATATATTGGCTTGAGTGTTGCATCATATACTATCATTATGTATGTCTAGGTGCTATTACACAAAGCAATATAGTAGTGGGTGGACAAAATAATTTCCGAGATCCTTCACGACAATATAGATATGTGCTGCGAGGTATTTCTAAAGGAAGTGCACCTACATCCTTCACTTGGAGAAGAGAAGGTGATGTCCTCTCCTCTAGTGACCCCTACAGTATTGCTGACCCAATACAGAACACCAATGAGAATCCTTGCTCTGACAGATTCTATGACAGCCAACTAACTGTGATAGGCAAAGTAATTGGAGAGTTCACATACACTGTCAGAAATGAGGTCACGGACAATGATGTGGTGGGTACACTCACTAAAGAAGGTAAGCATTAATGCAGTATACTAGGTTAGAGACATTTGCTCCATAGTAGTACTTCATAGATAAATTATTATTAGAAGTGGCTTGGGTCTCAATGAGGGAGCATGCTGCACACCAGTAGCATTATTGCATTTCAGCTGCAGCATTCTTGAAGTGATGGAATGTGCTGATGTGGAAATGTTGCCATTAGCCTTTCTTTAATTTTTATTTCTCACTAATTTGTAAGACCTCACATATTGTAATTGCAGGAGTATAAGTTAGATATTTAAGTCACAACCTCAAACTTTCTGAGGTCAACTCCATTTAATGCTGCAACCTAGGGGATATACAATAAGTCAGGCAATGGTGGAGTTATTAGGACAGAAGATGTCTCTAGTATGTGTTCTGACAGTGATGATAGTAGGAGGCATCTTGGCTGTGTTATAGCTTTGAGGTAAAGCTACTTTGTTTTCAACACATGTCAGGTGTCACACGTGTTAATCATAAAATGTGATACAATATTAAATGCTCTCTACCAACTTCACATGACGTCATGCTGCTGAGTGTGTACTTGTTAGAATCAATTCTCCCTAGCTATTAGAGTTTTTGTGATCAGCTACACATCACATGTTCTTGATTAATTGTATATTGTGAGCACCTAATATAGCTGCATGTAATGGTTGTGGGCATGTAGTTGTAGCCTGCAAGCATGTAATACTTGCTGCCCTTGTTGACATAATTATAGGCATGTAATGGTTGAGGGCATGCACTAATCTATTGTTGTAGCCTACTAGCCTGTAACTGATATAGCTATTAGCTGCAGTTGTATTTGTTCAGATTATAATTATTGTCTTAGGTATACAATGTTGGTGTTGTTGAAACAATTTTGATGTTATATATTCTTGCTGCAGCTGCAGACAATCCTTCTAATCTTATGCTCCGTCAAAATGGGAGGTTCACTGTAGAAATAAGCTGGACTCTTTCAGCCACTCCTCCTTCTAGAGGATATATCCTCTCAACTGGAAGTGATCCTTTTGCTGGTACAACAATAACAAATCCTCACACATACACGGCATTAAGAATCCAAGTTGGTGAGGTTATTACTTTTCGTTTGTTGGCCGCATCACAACACTTTTTTAGTGATGTACTGGGGCCAATATCAATCACTCTACGAGGTGAGGAAATAGCATATCAAATTAGACTTTGCTCTATCAATTGCTGTTGGCATTTCCTCCTACCAGATTTGCTGGCTCCGATTGTCACATCATCATCAGTGACTGCCACTTCAGCCACTCTAGTTTTGGCCCAGCCTATGGACAGCCGCCCAGCAGAACAGTACACAGTGACCCTCACTAGAAGAACAGGTAGACAGCAGCCAGAATGTAAGAAAGTTGCAGGCAGAGTGACTATGACCAGTTCCACTGACTCAGTGCTGTTGGATGGTCTGCAAGAGTCCAGTGTGTACTCTGTCTTTCTCAGTGCCAGAACATTTGATTCGTCATACTCATTAGGTGCATCAGACATCACCACACTAACAGCAGGTTTGCACACTGGCTAATACTCATTTGAGGTTATCTTATCCCCATACTATATATGTAGTCCCAGACGCTGCTCCACAAGACTTCATAGAGACTACTATAACTTCCACAAGCATCACACTGACTTGGAGGAACATAAACTGCATCCAGCGTAATGGACGCATAACTAATTTTGAAATACAATATGGGCAAGTAGCTGGTGCACTAACCACGATGACCATTGGCAGTTCAGACACTACTAGTTACACTGTTGATGAACTCTTGCCCTTTACTGAGTACAGGTTTAAAATAGCTGGCATCAACACCAATGGCACTGGACCATACAGTGCTTTGATTGGCAAAATAAGAACTGATGAAAATGGTAGGTTTAAATTCAATCTAGCCATGATATTTATGTTTACTTAATATTATGCAGTGCCAGGTGCTGTGTCAGGTCTGACAGGCAATGTGAAGTTCTACTCTCTGGAGTTGTCCTGGAGTCCTCCTCAAATGCCTAATGGAGTCCTTACTGGATATGACATCATGTACACAGTGAATGACAGCTCCTCTCTCACTGCCAATGTGACTGCCACCTCCAAACCTCAGCACACCATAAGAGATCTGCAACCACGGACCACCATCTCCCACATCATAATCACTGCCAGCACTCGGATAGGAGCTGGAGACTCAACACAGTTCAGCAATGTATTTATTACTCTCGCTGAACCACGTGAGTGCATACATGGTTGATATGCTTATAAAGAACACCATCTAACTTCTTGCTAATGTAAGGACTCTCTATTTTATTTTCAAATGACTAAATATCGAAGAAGATATAATCAAACTCTCAGATGACTTAATAGAATAAAATGACTTTCTCAACAATTCCCTTACACTTCCTTGTCCACAACTTTCCTGGATACTCTAAGCTTAGTATTTTATTACTACCTGAGGCTAGAATAGCTAGCCAAAACATTGAGGAGATAATTTAAGTTGCTTGTTGAGAAAGCCATGATGCAATGGTTGCACATTAATATGTCCTCAGTGTATTCTTACTAGATTTTCCTTGTTCATACCTTGTCTACTCTCTCTTCTCTCTGCTGCAGCAATGGTGACTAATGTTGTAGTTACAGTTCTGACTGACACTTCTGTCAGAGTTTCATGGGAGAGACTACTAATTAGTGAAATCACACAATACATCATAATCTATCAGCTGATGGAGAACCGAAAGAGACAAGCAACAAAGGGTTACATAGAAGTACCCAGCATTGAGAACTCTGTGGACATAGCTGCTCTGATCACCGGTTCAGAGTACCAGTTTCAAGTGGTGGCACAAGCTGAGGTGGAGGGAGAGATCATCATGGGAGCAAGGTCATTGCTGACAACCATGTCAGTACGACAAGTTTCCATTGTTGCTCGACCTCATTCTACAAAACCAACCACTCAAAGTGAGGGATTGAATACATTACATAGTGTATAGCCAAGAACAAAAACAGACCTCTGATCCATCTGCCTACTCTATTCAGTCAAAGCCACCATATCTGCTTTTATTTTCTTGCACATAAAGTTACATCCGATAAACATAATATTAGGTCATACATGCAAAGCTTAACAACACTGAAGGTGAAGAAGTTATGTAGCTGTACATGAGAGCAGCAGAATGATTCTTTGCACTTCTTTTCATCCCCAAAATATAGTTTGAAGCCTGAAGTGTAATTTGTATGTTTCTTGCTTGTTATATCCATAAACAAACAACAACTTCTGTATAATTCCATGTGCTTGTTGAGGCCACACCCTCTGTTGGATCTAATACCGTTTGTGTTATGGGATGCTTCCTTTAATTGAAGAGGAGGCTACTGTGACTTATTGCCTGGTAAACATGGTAGCTCATTCTTATAACATCAGAAAATATTGTGAAAAGATCGACTATTGTGTACATTACATATTTATCTTCTCTATGTGTATATATAGTTGCTATCACTGCAGTGGCTGTTTTCATCCTCACTGTTGTTTTGTATTCAATCATCCTAACACTGGTGGTAGTTGTGTTACATCACAGGAACCACAATAGGTGAGAACTTGTTAATAACATTAAGTTGATTACTAATGTGTATGATGTAATATCTCAGTAGCCAGCAGGAAATTCCCAGTCACTATGAAGATGTCAATAGCAAGTATGTGTGGCAAACTTGTTATTGTAAATGTTAGTGAATATCATGTTGACTTTAACTTTCACAGACAGGTAATGGAATTGAAGGAGTGTCAAGCATATGGACAAGTCTCTGCATCAGGGCACACCTCCCAGGGGGCTCCACCTGCAACCATAGAACATGAAGTAGTGTATGACAATATCTAACCATGCACAGCTGACAATAATAATATAATTATAGCAGCTATTATAAGTATTTGTTCAAGTGTATAGTGAATATTAGAACATGTAGATATAAGATTTATTACAGAGTGTTTCATACGACTTAATATACCTAGCTGTGTAAATCCATGACTTTTTCATGTATATATTTTAAAGTTTCATTAATAATAGCGCCATAACCAAATCTTAAAAACCGATGTAACAAGAGGGGGGCAGGGGACATTCCACACCCTAAATTAATTGTTCCAGGTGAAGTCTCTCTGAAACATAGAGTCAAGTTGGAAATTATAATTATTTTCTTGGGCTTGCAATAGAAGAAATATCATCTGAGACACATGGATCTCAAGTATATTCACATTTTTCAATGTGTGGCATGGATTATGCACATTGCTCTGGATGAAGCAACATCATTTCTCTCCATAATCAACATTCCATTTGAATACCCTCACTCCTGTACCATTTAATGTTATTATCACCCGAGATATCATAGCACATGGATAAGCATATTAAAGGCTAGCATGTGTTAATATAATAGCCAAAAACTTTGCAGTCATCTGGTGACCCAGATGAATCAAGATCAAAACCCACCAGACAGCATTCCTGAGAGAGAAAAATTTAACAGAGGGGGGCAGAGAAAGTCGGCTGCAACATTGCTTCATCATGCATGTGGCTACAGAGAGAGGTTTAGAGCCAGATCCAGCAAAGGTGGGAACCAACTTAGTGAGCCAACCAGTAGGCCATCCATGTTCTTTCTGTGTAAGTGGCAACCCAGAAAGGTCAATGATCTGTCCACTTCAAGCTCCATGGTCAACTTTATGGATGGCCTGAAGTTGTTCTGATGTGGGATAAAAGACAGGTACATAGCTACCTAGATAGATTATTCATGAAAGTGAATTACAAAGGGGGTTTTCACAGAGGGAACAGGTGGGTGCTTAATTAAGGGCAGAGGTAGGGGTGAGCTTACTGGGTGGATTGGGGTGGGGGCCAAAGGGTAGCCGATGGTAGCCAGGATGACCCAGCCCTTTCCAAGAACCCATTGTGCCACTATTGCAAACAGCCAGGGCACTATAAGAATAATTGTCCCAAGTTGATGTATAATCTGTGAATGATCAACTCGGAATCAGAGTCTGAGGAACACAAGGCTTTACTTAGATAGGAACCATTGATGGTAGACCCTGTAGGTGTTTGATTGATATGGGTGATAACCAACAACTCATCCTGCAAACTTAACCAGTCTAATAAGTTTCCTTGGTTGAGGAGAAAGCTGTGATAGTAACTAATGGGGTTGAGAGCCTTAGGACTGCTGAGGTTGATTTGAATCTTTGTTATGGACAAGGATGCATCTCATGTATTATTGGGTATGGATCAACACTTTGTAAAACATTGGATTACAAGGAAGTCCTTACCAGAGCTGGCTGATGCTCCAGAATCTCTATCAACCATTACTAGGGTTATCTTTTTTGTCTTGTGTATGTATTTATGGATTTATAATAATAATAAAAATTAAATGAAAATGTTTATCATTTACAGGACCTGAATTCTTATCTATAATAAAGAAATTAAAAAAGCAGTATTTCTTCATTATAAAGAGTCCTGTAAATAATTGCTGTCTAAATTGGTAAATTACCATTTTTATTTTTGCTATTAAATCCATTTTATACATATTTTTTGTGTTCCTTGGAAGCCAAGCATGTACCTACAAGAAGTGACTCATAATGCAAATTGTATATGTTGATAACAGGACTATTACAGATAAAATTGGCATCACACATTACAATTTTAATATATACAAAAGAGATACTTCAAGATGGCTGTAGTCAGGTAATCAAAGTTCTATATCTTCAAGGACAAGTGAACTCTGTTCAGTTTAAGAAGTAAGAACAACAGAACAGTATAATTATATACAATATCTTGGGCCATGCTGTTAACAATTTCTATCGTTTTACATATATGGCTGCTCATTTCTTCGCTAGTGGACGAATGCATCTGCAGAAGATTGAGATTGCACCTGCTATTAGTACACCATTTATTAAGCTAGATTATGGCCCATCTTGCTGGCTACTATCCAGCTTCGATGCTCCAAATAACGCACGCACGAGGGTGTTTAGTGCGTTTGTGTTATTTTCGATTTCGAGATTAGTTTTGGTAATGTCTTCTGTAATTAAATGTGGACACACTGTATGCAAGGTAGATACAAAATACAAGAACCTGAAGATGAAAATTTAAGTATTTTGGCCTTCCCATTTGCTACCTTCCTGAAGGATTCAAGGCACACTCAGTGTTTTGTGGTCAAAATGGCTGAACTCACCATTTATTACAACTAAGAAGTTGCCAAAATGAGTTTTAGCTGAGATATAACCTTTGTTGGGGATTTTTCGGCCCCATTTTAAAAAGGATTTCTATATATAGCAACCTATAACTTTTCTGCAGGGCACACAAGTACAAACTGGGTGTCCCAGTTGCCACCTATTATGGTCAGATGTAAAAAAAAATTTAAGTTCATCCAAAGCTCATCTGATCCTTGGCCTGCTTCTTGCTGATTGTACAAACAGAAAGTTGTAATACACACAGGAAGTTGTAATGGAACAAGATGATCAGGCTGGTTTCAATTTCCTAGAGTGAAAGTGAACATGTGGGAAAATAAACTCTATTCCTGATGAAGGCTAGAGCGTCTAGTCGAAAGGTGGAGAGAGTACAAATTTATTACAACTAACAAGTTGCCAAAATGAGTTTTAGCTGAGATATAAACTTTGTTAGTTCCCCCCCCCCCCCCCCATTGTAACAAGGATTGCAATCCCCAGTAACTTTTATGCAGGGTACACAAGATAACTCAAACTGGGTGTCCCAGGTGATCTACAATCCTTGCCATCTATTGAGCTAAAAAAATAAAATAAAAATAAAAATTCATCCATAGATTTGGCCTCTGCTTCTTGCTGATTGTACAAACAGAAAGTTGTAATACACACAGGAAGTTGTAATGGAACAAGATGATCAGGCTGGTTTCAATTTCCTAGAGTGAAAGTGAACATGAGGGAAAACAAACATCAATATTTATTCCTGGTGAAGGCTAGAGCATCTAGTCGAAACATCGAGAGGTTAAAACTTCAAGTGATCATTGAGAAGGTCATTGTAAAATCAGTATCTAGACAGATATAGGCACCGTGACTTATCAAACTGCCAGACTAACCTCAAGTCCTGTTACCAGGCTTACATGTTCTCACCATATCTGTCAGTCTTCATAGCCATTCCCTCTTAATGAGATTGATTGACTCGGAGGTTCAGCTTCTCTGTGTGCATGCACAATTGCTGCTAGATCTAGTGTGGGCTAGTGAGGCTACTCTTCTGCCTTCCAGCTGAAAGATGCGTGGAGTTTGCAGATCAGCCAAATGATTACATTGCACAGGGAAGAGTCTATACCACATATAGGAATTTACAGTATTGCGAGCCAGCCCACATTGATCTGAGTTTGAGAATGATAAGGTGTGTTCTTTGTATGCCCAAATCTCAGTAATTAGTTGTGACTCAAATCATTTCCCCTGATCAGAGTGAAGCTGCCCAGGTGGGAAAAAAATGGGGGGGAAATTCGTTGATAATAATAGTTGAGGCATCTTGGTTAGGTACAGGATATGCCTCATTCAGCACTAGTTTCCAGTCATGAGAGTTTAAGAATTTCCAGACTTAGCCTCTGGGAAGGACCCATGATATCCACGGCAACCAGTTGAATTGGAGTTCCTACTTTTACTCTCGGCAATTATTCTTTGCTCTTCGGAGTATGTGTTTTCGTGGCTACACAATTGGTGGGGGAATACAGAGTTCCGAGTGGCATAAGAGTTCTAATTATACTTCAGTGGTACAAAACACTGTCCTCTCATGGTCTTCTTCAACCTGCCAATATCCATTGAGTAAATCCAGTGTAGAAAACCACTTTGAACTGGTGAGTGTGTTCGGCATGTCATTAATTCTAGGCAGAGGATAGGCATCCTTGTGGAAGACTTCATTTAGCCTGTGGTGTAATCCATGCAAAAACGAAACGTGTTATTACTAGAACTATGGGGAAAGCCTAAGGACTTGTGGAGGGTTCAGCATTTTTGTCTTTGAGTATGCTCTTTAAGAGCTTCTTCACTTCCTTTCTGTGGTGTGAGGGGAATCTTCGCACTAGTAAAAAATCTTATTTTCATTCATGAGTGAGGGTCAAGGCACTGCTCTCTACAAAGAAGCTCATTTTATTCATTGGATTTTTTTTGGAGCTAATATCCACATTTGCGGTAGCTTCTAATGTTATTTCCAATAACTCTATGGTTGCAACATGCGTGTTCGAAGTTATCACTACTGGCTCAGGTTTAGGGTAAACAAACAGATAGGCAACTTTCTATCTTTTGATACGACTAACGCTCTAGCTAGGGCACCGGGAAATGTGATTTCTATTCTACTTTCTACAAGGCATGTCCCTGTCAGGCAATTGCCTTGAACACTTGCTAATGCCGCTTTACAATGACCTTGTCAATATAATCAACTAGAACTTTACTCTCTCGATGCTTCGACTAGATGCTCTTGCCATCATCAGGAAACTATACTACTTGCTCAGACAAAGGATGTAATAGTCTCACTAATGTGCACACTTCCAACTTGTGTCTCATGTTTAGACCTTTGATAAACGGAAATGGGGGGCTTCTTATCCCAATTAAGCTGTGACCTCACCAGACCAAACAAACATTGTACTTTTTAAGGAAGACTAGGCTAAATATAGCGTAAGGGACTCGCCACAACATCTGTTGGGTAACCTTGTCCATTGAAAGAAAGATCTACATATGCATGGCCATTTGGCTGCAATTGCCAAAATGCACAGGAGTGGGTGACCAGTCATTGTTTGCATTTCTCTTGCTGTTACTTCAGCACTTATGGTATCCCATGTGTCCTTCTGTAGAAGAGTAATGCTGCACCAGTGTCTCCAGTGTCCACAAGGAATGAAGTAATCACAGCATTGACTAAGCCATCTATGCAAACTCCACCTGTAGGGATACCATTAAAGAATGACCTTCTACCCTCCTGTGTGCTTGACTCCACCCACAGGAGGTGTCTAGTTTCTCTGCTGCTTCTTTGGAGGAGAGAAATTATCTCACACTGGTTTACAGTTCCAGCAGCTCAGGTCCTCTCAGATATATGAAATTCAGGGCTGGCCTCTTCCTGGCACCAGGTGTCACTTCCACACTCAACTTCGAGGTCAGGTAGGGGACTCCAACCCCAGCGTGGCTGGCACTGCTGCATCCAATATTTCTGGGGTCTTATGTGTGACTCTAAATTCCAGATGAGGATTTCCTAGCTGTGCCGTGCTAAGTAGACATTCAATGCAAGTCTCTCTCCTTTGCTCTGAATTCCTTTTCCAGATATGCTTTGTCTGAAAGAAATCATAGATCCTCCAGCTAGGTCCACCTAACTCTCATTCTTCTTGCATTTGTGGGTGTGCAGCTGAGTTTTTTACCTTGTTTTTCAGCTAGAAGGCTTGAAGCGATCCTTCAAAGCTTCCACAGTCCACTCATAGCTACCTTGTAGGAATCCGTGGGTAGTCACCGCAGAGAAGTCTGTGCATGGCCAGTGAGTCACACCTACAGCTATTTCAGTTTAACCTCATCATTCCACTTCTTTACCTCAGAAATGTGATAGCTCCACTCTTTCCAGCTTCCTTCACCATTGAATAGTTTAGGTAATACTGGTTGTCTGGCTGCCATTTTAACTCGAGTCCTTTCCCATGGGTTTCTATCCTGCCGACTACGCCATATGTAACACAGCCAATTTCCAGCTCGAGAAGGAGTTGTTTTATTGAACTCGACTTAGAACTCAAAAATCAACAACACAAAGAAACTAACCACTTACTGAAACGCTACAATACAGCAAATAAACATTTATCTCTAAGATACTATAGTCATGGCACTAGCTAATGCATTGCAACACAAGAGTTAACAATATATAGGATAGCTAAATACAGTTAGGACTTATGTTCAGTTGATTCTACAATATGTTAAGTATGCTACAGCATTGCACAGAGAAATATAGCATCAGTAAAAAACCAAGTACATGTATAATGAAAGTTGTAAACATAGAGTCTATGTCACATATAGGAGTTCACTGGATTGGATTGTGGGTTAACCCACACTGGCCTAAGAAGATTCATGAGTGGCATTGGAGAAACACACTAATTATCGATGCAAGCTAGTGAGAGGTGCTAGAACTTTTAACACAACTTGCAGCATACCTGCTAAACTTGCAAATAATTGTTGTTCATTTGGTATCATGTGGTGTCACTCTTGTTGAAATGTCACACCACATTAACAATTCTTTACAGGTTTAGTAGACATACAATGAAAGAAGACTAAAGTCGTTTGATTGAAACATTAGGAAAAAATAGAAATTCATTTTTTGTCTTGTCTTTATTTTTTGTCTCTCTATGCAAAATTATAGTGGGAGCAGTCGAGATAATATCATTTATTCTCGCAATGTATAGACTGAACAGACCAGAACAACTACAATATGATGTGCAAAAGTTAGGACAATCTTTCCCTTTTTCCTGTTTTCAACCGTCATATACACAAAATACCTTGCATATACTGATGCACTTAAAGAGTATATATACATTACAAGTTATTGAATTGGGGCGGCAATTTATTTGATCACATATATATTAGTTACTAAAATATTTAATGAGATAAATAATGTTTTAATTTTCTTCTTGCATCTTCTGAAATTCATCTGATATTGTGGTCATACCACTCCAGCCCATGCATCTACAGAGAAAATCAAGTCTCAGCTACAGAACATGAGAGTACCTTGTCAGACACTACAAAGTACTGTCACAATGACCAGATCTTTTCATTCAGTACTGCTTGAGGGCATTAGAAGCTCATTTTAATTATCACTGCTGCTTGTAATTTTGATTGTAATTTGCGTAAAATGCACTAAAATTGTGCATTAATCATACGAACAGACCATCAATATACATGACACTGCTAAATCCCGACAGAGAAATAACAAACATTGACAATTTCTGGCAAGCTGATCAAAAACTATATCTACCTATATATATACTTTATATAAGAATATTATGTACATAGGACGAGGCATAACTGCCTGCAATTAGAGCAATCTAAGTTGAGAGATCTGCCCGGCTAGATAACTGCCTTCAGCTATTATGACAACAGTGGGATGTAATGTCAAAGGCATTGTTTTCCATTCTTTTGTTTGGGCAATCACAAATACGTTACTGATGGCTAACACAATTACTTTAACCTGCAGCATACATATGTGACATGGTGTAACAACACAAGTAGGCTGTATAAAAGAAAGAGCCATAGTCATTCAATGGGAGATTGTGCAACACTGTTATTCATCCAGTGAAGTCATTTACTAACACACATTTCAAGTAACAACAACTATAGGAGAGAGTGCTATCTCACACACACACATATATAGCAGCTGAAAGTAAGTGTTTAAGCAACTAAGGGGCTGCCAATGCGAACTTTATTTAATGATATGAGCTTTTTGGGGGGTGGGTGGGATGATAATAAGTGGGTCAAACAATATAGAGAGAGCTCACCTGATGTGTGGGATCATATCCTTTTTATTGATCAAAACTGATATACTGAAGACATAGAGAAGCAACCATTGAGAGATTAAGGTGTTTTTCTAATAGAGTAAGGCTAGAAGTGCATAGCTACAGACATACAGCCAGACAGACAGATAGAGCCACTACTTTATATACGTAGCTAGGAACACATCATTTTTGTTCAAAACTGGTATATTCTGAAAACATAGAAAAGCAACAATTGCAAGTAACTAGGGTGTTTTTCTAATAGTGTACGGCTAGAGGCAGCAGAGACCTGCCACAGCCATCAACGATGCTGTCCTCTGTCAATTTCAGTAACTAGGGTGATTTTCTACTAGAATAGGGCTATGAACAAATCCTCGCTAGCAAATTGCTTGCTATTTGTGAGCTCTAACATCATTGGTAATGCTTTCTTGCTGCATAATTTGTGAGCTATCATTGGGAATGTGAAAAGTGCATGTGCTTTAATATCCTTAAAACAAAATGCCCAAAATGTGACTGTAGCTTCATAGTCAATTTTTTGGTGGAAAATCAGATTTTTTCTCCCCACCTAAAACCATCTGGTCTTGATAATTCAGAACATACTATAGCTTGTGATTTTATTGTAGTTTTAGGGTGTATAGAGTAAACATATAGACAAGCTTTATATACCGGAATACACACACACACAGTGATCGGGTTCAGGTGAATTAAAGTGATCTTGTGGTGTTTTAAGGTACCAGCTAGTGTGCGGCCAAATGCTATGGGGAAGGGGAGTGTGTAGGAGGCGGATGTGCCACCTTCTTCTCACAGAATGTACAATTTGCATTTGAATAAATCAGTGTTAAAATAATGGTATACACAAAAAGATCCGTCACAACCCTGACCAGCCTGACCAATTACTTAGCCCTAATGTATATGCAAGACAAATTATATTTGTTTATATATATATAGTGAAAGTGGTTTTTCAATGTAGACCACAAATAGTATATAGCCAATGCTAAGAGGAGCTGATATAGTGACAATTTTGGAATTAGTTGATCCTTACAATTTTTGGGGGGGAAATGAGATCCCCTCGCCCCCAACCACTAAAATCATCTCCTGGTTCATGCTAATTCAGAACATATGTAGTTTTGTAAAGGCTTTCTCAATAACCAACTTACAACTTGTTGCTCAATGTTTCCACTAGATGAGAGATTACTTATTGATTTTATATTTTTTATAGGATTTCCCAATTAAAAACTGTCACTCTATATATGTATACATATATATGGTTGTCTGAAATGTAATATACCAATGTAGACCACTAACATTTGCAGGACCTTTTACTTTTTAAAATACACCAAATATAAGCATTTTAAAAAGCAGTACGGTATTGGTGTAAAATGTTTTAAATGTAAGATTCTTGTACCTTATAAAGATTAGAAATTTATTGCGTACTTATTAGAACGCAATTCAATATGTATTTTTTTAAATAAAACATTAATCGTCATTATACGATAATTAACTTAAAATTTGTTACTCGAAGTCTCGACTATATAGTTGTCTAGCCTTCATTAGCATTATTTCTGATGAAGGCTAGAAGAAATGTCCAGTAACAAATTTTAAATATATTCTATCAATGGGAGGTCATTGAGAGATTATCTGTAAATAAATTCTTCTTAAATAAAATCAACGTAATCAATTTTCCACCCACACGCTTGACCACTTACTTACATTTTCACGCCTAATGAAAAAGGTCATTGAATAGAGGCGGGCTTCCTCTAGCCACTGGTACTAATTTTAAATCTTTAGCACTTAGCAATCTGGAGTTATTTTGGATGAGATTTTGGGGAAGCAGGTTTTTGAGGGTCATCCACTTTAGGGTCTAGTAACTTGCCTATAGTTATAGGTATGAAACATATTTTAGTATCAAAAAAAGAGCACACAGAGAGATCTATCTTTTGAGCTATATATCGAGTCCATACCATGAAGTTTGCAGAATCTATGGAGCTCTAAAGTTGTAACCACAAGTAAAAATTAAAACATTTTATAAAAATGCCATCGTCCCCCCTCAAACTGCACAAGGATTTCCGCATGGCAGGTATACATAGCAGGGCCATATTTAGGGGGGGCAGGGGGGACAGTCTCCCCCCCTGATATATTTGGCTACAAAATTCAGAGGCCCCCAAAAATTAGGTGGACTTGGATATCAAGAGTCACATAATCAGTACATGTACATGTATGATGTATAATTAATTAAAACATCACCCTGTTAATTTTAGCTGTCAGTGTGCTAGCAGTGCAAAATATATATTTGCCATCTGGCTGCCAGCACTTTATGCTGGAAAGCATTTGTTATTGGATGTCGATGACAAGCTAACACTCTTGACGTCCAAGTTTAAATTCCCACCTAATTTTGTGTTCTCTGTCACTTCAGGGAGAAGATTTAGTCTAAGCTGGACAGTAAATAGGCTATGGTTGCATTATAGCATATCAAATGATAGTGCATACTGTCTGCCATGCCTGTACTTTGCAAGCGTAGACACCAAATCCCCGTTTTCTTCCCCCTGGGGTTTAATAAATGGAAGAAAGCTCTCGGTAAGAAGAGCAGCTTATTTGATAAGCACAAGGAAAGTGAAGCACAAGCTAGCAGATGGGAATGCTTGTATTTTCCTAAAAACTCTACAACCTGGTTTAGATGTTGCTTCACTAATGGCCAAAGTAGTGGGAATTCAGCAGGCCCATACCAAGAAGGGCATTTTGTCATTCATTGATGTGGTTGTAGCCCTTGGTAAGAGAGGTATTGCTTTTCGAGGTAATTGGGACAAGATCAAACTAAAGATAGAAACTTCGCTTTTTGTGAACTGGAAGTCACAGTTTGACACAGATCTTAAAGAGCATTTTCAGCATGCTGCTAAAAATGCTAGGTATACATTACCCCTAGTACAGAATACAATAATTTCCATATGGGAAGGCGCTATTCGTGAGAATATTTTATCATCATACTGGAGTCTCATGGCTGATGAAACTGAAGACCTTTCAAATGTGGAACATGTTAGTATCTGTGCAAGGTTTGTTAATAATTGTGAAGTTTATGAAGATTCCTGGGGTTTATTAAAATTGCAAAGATGGATGCTCAAATGATTGCTGATGCTTTGCTCTCTACATTTGAGCAATGGGGATTGAACATGTCTTTTCTAGTTGGTCAAGTCAGTGTATGATGGAGCCTCTGTAATGAGTTCAAGTAGAAATGGAGTACAGGCTAAAGTAGCTGAAAAATATCCCCATGGCACATATGTTCATTGCCGTTCACATGTTTTGAATCTTGCCATTTGCAGAAGTTGTATGGGTGTGCCATTATCCATAACCTTTTTGACGATATCCAAAAGTTGACATGGTTTTTATCTGGTAGAGCCAAGCGTAAAGAATTTTTTGAAGTTGCATCTACTGACCAAGGAAAAGAGCTTCTTGACTTCTTCAAGATGATGATGAGCTTAGTGAATCTTTGACTGAAATAGAAGCAGGTTCAAGGAGGTATCATGTGCCTAAATTTTGTGCCACCTGTTGAACTGCAAGGGTGAGGACTCTTTTATCTCTTATAGCCCAATATGTCACATATATGCGGCTTCTAGAAGATAGCCAATTTGTTGTCACACTGGCTGTTACACAGGCAGTTCTTTGTTTCCTTAGTTTTCAGTGATACTAGCTTTACAAGATAAACAGTGTGATCTTGTAGAAGCCTACAGGGATGTAAACACTGCAAAGAAATGCATTCAGGATGCCAGAAAAAATGACTGCTGGGAGAAAATTTGGGCAGAATTGAAATGCTAGCCTTGTCTATTAATTTAACAATTGTGAAACTACGAACTGCTACTGTTCAGCGCCATCGAGCCAATGCAGGACATGTTAGCCAGACTCCTACAGAATCAATGTATATTACCCATTTATTGACAATGTGGTTGAGCAGTTAGAAACACGATTTTCCAATGAGCATAAGGAAATTATTGCAGCTGAATCTCTGATACCACTATATTTATCCAAACTGAGTAGCAATAAAATTCATAGTATCACTTCTTATTATGGGAAATTTATGTCAAGACTGACTTTCCTGTTGAAATATATAACTAAATGGAAAAAGTTTTATGGATCTGTTTCACCTAAAAGGAGGCCAGGTACAGCTAGCCATGCTCTCTCTGAGTGTAATCCTCATTCATTCCCCGCAATTAATAAAAATTTAACAGTCTTTTTAACTATACCTGTGGGAAGTGTATCTTGTGAGAGATCTTTTTCTGCTCTTTGTCCGTCTAAAGCTTTGGACACCTTCAATGAAAGAAGAGAGGTTGAGTGAATTAGTGCACTTGATTCATCATGACTCTGAATTGATTCCATCATCAGAGGATATTTATGAAAGAAAGGCTAACTGGAGACATCTCAGTGGGGGGAAAATTTGATAACTCTTGTCACATTCTGCAATTTTTAAATTTTGTTGTTGCATTTCTGTATGTTTTGTTGAGGTGTTCTAATGCTGTAATGTCATGTACTCCTTTTAAGCCTCGTATATATGCACTTCACAAAATAGAAGTATAGTTTTAGCTTCTGCATACTTCACACCTATGGCCAATGGTACGCAACCTCTTAGATAATCGCCCCCCCCCCCCCCCCCCCCCGTTCAAATTTTCCTATATACGGCCCTGTATAGTACTTAAATTTTACTTCGATTTATGCTCAATTAGAATGCAATGGTTCTATATGCAATGGGCTTTATTTTGATACTTTTAGCAACTCTCTAGAGTAAGCGGTCGCCCAGATATGATCCGTGGAACTTACCTCCTTCAGTTGAATGTAAGTGTAGGCCTGGATAAAATCCACCATAACTTGAGACTTGTGCTTCCAAATGTTTTCAAATTTGAAAGACAATTTGTACAGATGTTTAGAAATGATATAAGCACACAAAAAAAATCGCCACCCTACCGCCGGAAACTATCTCGTATTTTGGGTGTTTCCGAGCTGAAGTACAAAGCCAGTGAATAGTTACCACCATTGAGAAGTGTCTACTGACTCTACTCTCTATATGTTTTGCGTGACGACAATGGAATGGATTATTCTAACAAGCTTAGTGCTTGCACTTCCGTCAGTGGAGGAACAAACATGTAAGTGGGCAGCTGTTGCAAGGAGGCTGCTTTCTATGTTATTTTAAACTGCTTGTTAGCTTGTAAAAGAAAGTGGGATTGGAAAGCTAGACACAAGAAGCTTTGGCAGAGCTTGCTGTCTAATCCTTGAATTAATTAATTTTTAATTTTTATCTAAGCTATATATATATATATATATATATATATTTATATAATTATGTATGTATGTAGCTAGCTGCAGTGGTTAACATAGCTTGTGATTGGTTGTAGTGTTAGGGGTGTCAAATAAAACAATATCCAACAACTCAACGAGACTGGGCACCACTTACCCCCCAAAGCCCCCCCCCCCCCCCCCCCCAAAAAAAAATTGCTTGGTGCAGGAGGAAGGAAGGAGGCAAGAAAGTTCTACTTTTTATGTGTGAAGTTTAGCTGTTGAAGCATCTGTACTCTTGCTGCTTTTACAGATAGCTATTGCCATAAAGTTTCTAACTACTGAGCCACCTTTATTTTATAAAAGCACAATGTGAATAGCCAATTATCGGTACGTCCAGCAAGGTGATTCTTGCACAGGAAGTGAACTTTATTCACGACAAACCTGGCTAATTCCAGGAAGTAACCTTGCCTGCACAAAGGGTACATGCTAAAATGCCAATTATCACAATCCCGTATCTATTATCGACACCACATACAAATCAATTATATCGGCACTGTGTGTGATGTTTATGTTTTTAGCGAGACCCTAACATATCCATAATACATTTTATTTGCCAATAACTTTTACACAGTGACAACATGTTCATACCTGATGTAAACATCATAAATTTGTCAACAAAATATAGCCATTTTATTTTAAAAATGTAAGAGAAGTTATTGCTCTAACATCAATAAATGTACATCAATAAATGTAAAAATGCTACACAATGGGAAAAAACAAATCTCTCTTCCATCAGTGTCACAGGTTGGAGAGGCAATACATTGTTCCTGCAACAAATGACAGCCGGCAAACATAATCCATGCAGAGCCAGGTTTGTCCATTAGGTTGTTTTCTACCAGTCAATCATCTGAAATCTTCTCTTCTTGAGAACTCCTTTCTCTGATTCTGCTATGCCTTAATCTGTGTGCTTGTTTTCTCACATCCAATCTTCCCAATTACCTGGATGAATCCACCAAGTTTGTTCTCCCCGGAAGCAGTTAAATTAATCCGTTGTCCTGGCTTCATGACATGAGTAACCTAGCCAAGATGTCTGCACTGTCATGCTCAATGACTGCATGCTGGACATGTCAAGAATCCTTAACTGCTGCAAAAGCAGCTTGCAAAGACTCATCTGACCATTGCTTTCATTTCTTGCTCCTGGATGTGGTCAACAAAAGAGGAGCACTGTGATCCTGACCTTCTTCCTACCCCGTGGCATCCTAATGGAAATAGGGAACTAGTTGGATGAAGTAGCTATTTAGCTAGTCAGCCAATTCCATGAAGCAGACGAGCAGTTCTCTATCATTATGGCTCCAGTCAACACAACTATGACAGCAATCTAACCAGAAACAAACGCTAAGGCAAACTTATCTTGCAAAGGCAATCAACTTTGCGAATAATCAAGAAATGAGAAGCCTTGTCTGATGTACAACAACAAGAAACTTCTCGATGTTAGGAAATTTTCCAGAAAATTACCGTAAACTTTGATATTACAAGTGACGTATGAATATAACTGTAAACTTTTTATAATATTAAGAGTGACGTAAGTATGCCAATGTTTGGTGAACCATGGTGCCGATGATTGGAAGATTGGGTTGAGCAATGATGAGGATTGGCCGCTTACACGCTACACCTGTTTTTCTGGTCTGTATAGGCACTGATATAGCACATTCATCTGCATGATTATTTCAAGAGCTATCGGCAAACTGGATGAACTCTACAGTATATAAGGAACCACACATACACAGGATCACATGACACTACCATATATAGATCAGCTTTGTATAGAAGGCAACTAGTAGCACAGAGCACCTGTAATGCTCCACTCCATTGGGATTTTTTTCCTTCCTTGCTTTCACTCCCTCCCATTCCTGTGTAACATTAATTCTTGTACCGATTACAATATATATGGATGTCAGTTTGTATAGGAACTGATTCTGCATTGGTTGTGAGCATGATAGTACAGAAGATGCCAGAGTGTATTACTAGACTTATGTAGATGTACAAGAGATGTACGAGAAATGCCATTGGCCTTTTCACTTTCACTAGCTTTCTCTGCTGGAGCCATCTGAGGCCACATTCTCTATCACTGCTCACAAGTCTAGAGTAGCATGGAATAGTTTAGCTTGACCAACAAGAAGCAATGTTGCAATGTTATATAGTTCACACCTGTGTTAACAATTGGATCACACATTAGAGCAGCAAAATGAACACTGCATGATAATTATATATAATGTCAATATTGACTTGAGTGTTACATCATAATTATATTATCATTATGTATGTCTAGGTGCCATTACACTAAGCGCTGCAGTAGTGGGTGGACCAAGTGATTTCCGAGATCCTTCACAATATAGATATGTGCTGCGAGGTATTTCTAGAGGAAGTGTACCTACATCCTTCACTTGGAGAAGAGAAGGTGTTGTCCTCTCCTCTAGTGGCCCCTACAGTATTGCTGACCCAGTACTGACCAACAGTGAGAATCCTTGCTTTGGCAGATTCTATGAGAGCAGGCTAACTGTGACAGACAAAGTAATTGGAGAGTTCACATACACTGTCAGAAATGAGGACACGGACAGTGATGTGCTGGGCACGCTCACTATAGAAGGTAAGCATTAATGCAGTATACTAGGTTAATAGAGACATTTGCTCCATAGTACTTCATAGATCATTTCTGATTGACTAATTATTTATTATTAGAAGTGGCTTGGGTCTCAATGGGAGCATGCTGCACACCAGTAGCATTATTGCATTTCAGCTACAGCATTCTTGAAGTGATGAAATGTGCTGATGTGAAAATTTGCTTGTTTAATTTTTAATTCTCACTAATTTGTAACACCTCACTTATTGTAATTGCAGGAGTATAAGTCAGATATTTAAGTGACAGCCTCGAACTTTCTGAGGTCAACTCCATGTATACACTATTTAATACTGCAACCTAGAGGATATACAATAGGTCAGGCAATACATGGCGGAGTTATTAGGACAGAAGATGTTTGTAATATTATCTAGTATGTGTTCTGATAGTGATTCTAGTATAATAGTTGGGAAGCATCTCAGCTGTACTATAGCTTTGAGGTAAAGCTACTGAGCTTATAGAGATTAGAGCTTTAGACAAAACAGCGTCTTCAGATTCGCACACAATGCTTTGTATCGTGTGTAGTCATCTCACGGTTTTTGTTAAAACAAAGCCCTGATAATTGTCTCTTTGTTTTCAACACATGTCAGGTGTCATATATACGTGTTAATCATAAAATGCGATACAATATTAAGTTTGCTTTCTACCAACTTCACATGACATCATGCTGCTGAGAGTGTACTTGTTTGAATCATTTCCCCCTAGCTATTAGAGTTTTTAAATGTGATTAGCTACACATCACATGTTCTTGATTAATTGTATATCGTGAGTGCCTATATAGCTGCGTGTAATGGTTGAGGGCATGCACTAATCAAGGGAGCTCTCTATTCTTGTACCCTGAAGATGTAACACTGGCTGCCCTTGTTGACATATAGCAGTTGTATTTGTTCACATTTATATATATATATATATATATACATATTAATTATTGTCATGGGTATGTAATATTGGTGTTGTTGAAACATTTTAATTCTTGCTGCAGCTGCTGACAATCCTTCTAATCTTATGCTCCATCAAAATGGGAGGTTCACTGTAGAAATAAGCTGGACTCTTTCATCCACTCCTCCTTCTAGTGGATATATCCTCTCATTTGGAAGTGATCCTTTTACTGGTACAACAATAACAAATCCTCACACGTACACGGCATTAACAATGCAAGTTGGTGAGGTTATTACTGTTCGTTTGGTGGCCGCATCAAACCACTTTTTTAGTGATGTACTAGGGCCAGTGTCCATCACTCTACGAGGTGAGGAAATAGCATATTACATTAGACTTTGTTGTATCAATTGCTGTTGGCATTTCCCCTACCAGATTTGCTGGCTCCGATTGTCACATCATCATCAGTGACTGCCACTTCAGCCACTCTAGTTTTGGCCCAGCCTATGGACAGCCTACCGGCAGACCAGTACACAGTGGCTCTCTCTAGAACAGGTGGACTGCAGTCAGAATTTCCGAATTTTGCAGCTAGTGCGATTATGACCAGCTCCTCTGACTCAGTGCTGTTTGAGGGCCTGCAAGAGTTCAGTGTGTACTCTGTCAGTGTCACTGCCAGAACATTATTTGATCTGACAAGGTCAATAAGTCCAGCAGACATCACCACACTAACAGCAGGTGAGCTCACTGGCTGATACTCATTTAAGGTTGTTACCTCATCTCCATACTATATATATAGTCCCAAACGCTGCTCCACAAGACTTCACAAATGACACTGTTACTTCCAGAAGCATCATCATAACTTGGAGGAACATAAACTGTATCCAGTGTAATGGACTCATAACTAGTTTTGAGATACAATATGGGCAAGTAGCTATCACTACACTAACCACGATGACCATTGGCAGTACACTTACTACTAGTTACACTGTTGAGGGACTCTTGCCCGACACCGAGTACAGGTTTCAACTAGCTGCTACCAACATCAATGGCACTGGACCATATACTGCTTTCATTGGTCCAATAAAAACTGACGAAGATGGTATGCCAAAACTCAATGCAGCTGTAATAGTATTAGTAACTTTTATTTTGTTTAAACATTATACAGTGCCAGGTGCTGTGTCAGGTCTGACTGGGAATGTGAAGTTCTACTCTCTGGAGCTGTCCTGGAGTCTTCCTCAAATGCCTAATGGAGTCCTTACGGCTATGACATCATGTACAGAGTGAATGACAGCTCCTCTCTCACTGCCAATGTGACTGCCACCTCCAAACCCCAGTACACCATAAGAGATCTGCAACCACGGACCACCATCTCCCACATCATAATCACTGCCAGCACTCAGATAGGAGCTGGAGACTCAACACAGTTCAGCAATGTCTTTATTACTCTCTCTGAACCCCGTGAGTGCATACATGGTTGATATGCTTATAAAAAACACCATCTAACTTCTTACTAATGTAAGGACTCTCTATTTTATTTTCAAATGACTAAATATCGAAGAAGATATAATCAAACTCTCAGTTGACTTAATAGAATAAAATGACTTTCTCAACAATCCCCTTACACTTTATTGTCCACTAAGCTTAGTATTTTATTACTGCCATATTTTATTACTGCCTGAGGCTAGAATAGCTAGCCAAAACATTGAGGAGATAATTTAAGTTGATTGTTGAGAAAGCTGTGATACAATGGTTGCAGCATTAATATGTCCTCAGTGTATTCTTCCTAGATTTCCCTTGCTCATACCTTGTCTACTCTCTCTTCTCTGTGCTGCAGCAATGGTGACTAATGTTGTAGTTACAGTTCTGACTGACACTTCTGTCAGAGTTTCATGGGAGAGACTACTAATCAGTGAAATTACACAATACATCATAATCTATCAGCTGACGGAGAACCGAAAGAGACAAGCAACAAAGGGTTACATAGAAGTACCCAGCACTGAGAACTCTGTGGACATAGCTGCTCTGATCACCAGTTCAGAGTACCAGTTTCAAGTGGTGGCACAAGCTGAGGTGGAGGGAGAGATCATTATGGGAGCAAGGTCATTGCTGACAGCCATGATAGTACATCAAGTCTCCATTGTTACTCTACCTCATTGTACAAAACCAACCACTCAAAGTGAGGGATTGAATACATTACATAGTGTATAGATATATTGCCAAGAACAAAAACAGACCTCTCATCCATCTGCCTACTCTATTCAGTCAAAGCCACCGTATCTGCTTTTATTTTCTTGCACATAAAGTTACATCCAATAAACATAATATTAGGTCATACATGCAAAGCTGAACAACACTGAAGGTGAAGAAGTTATGTAGCTGTACATGAGAGCAGCAGAATGATTCTCTGCACTCCCAAAATATAGTTTGAAGCCTGAAGTGTGATTTGTATGTTTCTGGCTTGTTATATCCATAAACAAACAACAACTTCTGTATAATTCCATGTGCTTGTTGAGGCCACACCCTCTGTTGGATCTAATACCATTTGTGTTATGGGATGCTTCCTTTAATTGAAGAGGAGGCTACTGTGACTTATTGCCTGGTAAACATAGTAGCTCATTCTTATAACATCAGAAAATATTGTGAAAAGATCGACTATTGTGTACATTACATATTTATCTTCTCTATGTGTACACATACAGTTGCTATCACTGCAGTGGTTTTTTTCATCCTCATTGTTGTTTTGTATTCAATCATCCTAACACTGGTGTTAGTTGTGTTACATCACAGGAACCATCACAGGAACCACAATAGGTGAGAACTTGTTAATAACATTAAGTTGATTACTAATGTGTATGATGTAATATCTCAGTAGCCAGCAGGAAATTCCCAGTCACCATGAAGATGTCAATAGCAAGTATGTGTGGCAAACTTGTTATTGTAAATGTTAGTGAATATCATGTTGACTTTCACAGACAAGTAATGGAATTGAAGGAGTGTCAAGCATATGGACAAGTCTCTGCATCAGGGCGCACCTCCCAGGGGGCTCCTCCTGCAACCATAGAACATGAAGGAGTGTATGACAATATCTAACCATGCACAGCTGACAATATTATAGTAGCTATTATTTGTTCAAGTGTATAGTGAATATTAGAACATGTAGATATGAGATTTATTACAGAGTGTTTCATACGACTTAATATACCTAGCTGTGTAAATCCATGACTTTTTCATGTATATATTTTGATGTTTCATTAATAATAGCGCCATAACCAGTTCTTAAAAACCGATGTAACCAGGGGACATTCCACACCCTAAATTAATTGTTCCAGGTGAAGTCTCTCTGAAACATCGAGTCAAGTTGGAAATTATAATTATTTTCTTGGGCTTGCAATAGAAGAAATATCATCCGAGATACATGGATCTCAAGTATTCACATTTTTCAATGTATGGTATGGATTATGGCATATTGCTCCAACATCATTTCTCTCCATAATCAACATTCCATTTGAATACCCTCATCACTCCTGTACCATTTAATGTTATTATCACCCGAGATATCATAGCACATGGTTAAGCATATTAAAGGCTAGCATGCGTTAATATAATAGCCAAAAACTTTGCAGTCATCTGGTGACCCAGATGAATCAAGATCAAAACTACCAGACAGCATTCCTGAGCTGTTGCAGAGATTAACAAATTGCAGAGAAAGTTGGCTGCAACATTGCTTCATCATGCATGTGGCCACAGAGAAAGGTTTAGAGCCAAAGGTGAGAACCATCTTAGTGAGCCAACCACCTAGAGTTTGGCATATTTTGGAATTCATGCAATGAATTTCAAAAATCCTTTACCTGTCAGAGATATCTACACCGCTGAAAAAAGTGAGAAATATATTTATTTTTTTATTATTTAAATTAATATTATTTCAATAGCCAAGAGGCTAATATGAAGAGTAGAAATAAGTAAACAAATACATGGAGGAATATATTAAGTTGATTACAGTCAAGTAGTTAAATGTCAAAGTGCTGCTAAGGGGTGTTGAATATGGTGCTTAAATTGTCCAAGTTATAATGCAATTGGGGAGAGAGTTCCAGAGCCTAGTAATAACAGGGGAAAATGAAAGGTAAGCAGATCGAGTTCTGTATGGGATTAGTTGGAGCAAAGCACTGGAGCAAGAGATGTAATGTATAATGTCTGTTGCCTCAAATACAATGGTTCTACAGTCTTGAAGAGGTAGCTATGGATGGGACATAAGCATGTAGTTGACTTTTCAATACAAAACCATTATTGTACAATACTGGTGGAATATAACTTTCTTATTATGTCAACTGTTGATCTGGCACAGATCCAGCTTTTGCAGTTTATGGGGGAGGGGGTGGGTGGGAGGTGGTTGGGTTGCAGGTTGATAGACCAAACTGTGAACTTGACAAGTATGACATCACTACAATTAATGTCCTGTTGCTTGGGGAGCACATCTACTATATACATACCTAGGGTTGGTCTGCTGAAGCTAGCATGGCTGTACACAGGACAGTATATGCATGGTTTAACTCCTTTTTGTCTTCAGTGGATATAGACTGCAACTTGGAAGACTACAAAAACTCTCAAGGTAAAATTTAAGTCAAGCTGTTATCTTACAAGGCTTTATCTAACTCAACCTTATTACAGTAACACTGCAGTTGTTGAGATAGAGTTTTATAGTGTCGAGCATCATCGTAGAAATGTCGAAATTTACAGTAGCAAAGGTCGTCATATTCACAAGAGGCTCAAAATGGTGTGTAGTTACGTTTGAATATATGATTATGGTTTAGTGGAAGTTCTCTGATAGAGAATTATTGCCTGCCATACTTGAAGACAAAGTACTAGCTAGCTAAGAGCTAAAAATGACATGGCCATTGGCCTAAACACTAGAAACAAAGAAGTTCACTTTTTTAACATTTGTTGTCGCTAGGCCACCTAGCACATCAACAATGCTTTATCTGATAGAACCTACAAGCCATGAAGAAAGCACCCTTGACTCTTGCTACTACTTGTCCATTCTCACCTCTAATGCAATTATTATTTATATAAGGACCTATGGGGGAGATGTTTTTGGAGGGCTTGCAGTAGGTTATTAAGGTCAGGTTTGTTATTTGTCCGTTTCTTGCTGGTTTATTTGGATATCTGGTAAGGGGTCACATCAACTATGATGGCCTCTTATCTCAGGGCGTTCAATCTCTTCACTATGACGACCATTCCAGATTTATGTAAGTCCTAATGTGTTTGGTTTTGTTTCTTCCCCCTCCCCTTTTTTCAAAGTAAATTATATATAAACGTACTATAAATTAACATTATAACATAATAGATTTACACATCCCATATATGCAGGCAGAAATTCAGGAGGTCACAGAGAACATCAACTTTGGGATGGCAGACAGACTGGCAATGGATCCACAAGGTCTTTCACAGTGAGATGACCAGGTGCTAGAAGAGGTATTGCTTTGTTCGCCAACTAGTAATGAATGCTAGGCATTGAGTGGCGGATGAAGAAAAGGGAAAAAGGTAGACCATGTTAATGTTAAGGTTGGTGACCTGTTTTACGGATAGTAAAGGTTTGGTGCATAGATAGATGAGTACTTAGATATGCATATGTGGCAATACAAACTTTTCCATCCAACTACCCACTGGGTGCTAACTTCACCACCAACTAATAATGAATGCTAGGCATTGAGTAGCATGCGGAAGAAAAATAGAGCATGTTAATGATTATATACATCCTTTCCTGTCAGCCATGCATCCACTTGTGCAGAAAATCTTGTTTGTTTATGGGAGAGACAGTTTTGGGGGACTTTTGTGTGTGTGTGTGTGTGTGTGTGTGTGTGTGTGGGCATGCATGCATGCTTGCGTGCGTGTTGGGGAGGGGGAGAGGGGGCTGGTTATTGGAGTGTCAGTTAGTTGTTGGTCCTATTTCAGGCAGGCTTCTTCTGCTAAGAGAGTTCAGCTCCTAAACTGTGCAGACCATTGTCACCATTGAGCTCAGCCAGGCCAGTCAAACCCATGGATGAATGCACAGTGCAAGGTAGAAACATGCATAGATTTGTCGTGTGTGGCAATTTTATCCAACTCCCAATTGAGGTTGCTTCTCCTTGGAATAATACATCAATAAAATCAGCATGACAAAAGTAATGCAATAACAGGACCATTGCAGATATAATTAGCGTCACACATAGGATTATAAAATGGTATGTTATGATCAAACTCCATTGCTTACGACATTGCATTTAATTGTAATGCAAAAGAGATGCTTCAAGATGGCTGAAGTCAGGTAATCGCAGTTCTATATCTTCAAGGACAGTTTCTAGAAGTAAGAACAACAGAACAGTATACAATATCTTAGGCCAGGCTGTTAAAATTTTCTACGATCATTTTTACATATATGACTGCTCATTTCTTTGCTAGCAGACAAATGCAGCTGCAGAAGATTGAGATTGCAGCTGCTATTAGTACACTATTTAAGCAAGCTAGATTGTGGACCAGTTAGTGGACCTCTTCCCAAAACAGGGCTAACTTGCTCAGCTTCGAGGCAATGACACGATCGTGTTTATTGTGCACTAGTGCGTTTGTGGCATTGCCTATTTCGAGAGAATTAGCTGATGGCAATGCAATTTGGAGTCTTCTGTAATAAAATCAGGACACACTGTATGCAAGCTATATATGTGTGGGGAGCAATGTAGATACAAAATACAAGATACTGGAGAAGAAAATTTAAGTTTCTTGGCCTTCCCATTTGCTACCTTCGCAAAGGATTCAAGGCACACTCAGTATTTTTGGGGTCAAAATGGCTGAACTCATCATTTATTACAACTAAGAAGTTGCCAAAATGAGTTTTAGCTGAGATATAAACTTTGTTGTTTTTTTGGCCCCATTTTAAAATGCATTGCTATAGCACCCCCCAGTAACTTTTATGCAGGGTACACAACATTAACGCCTTACAAACTAGGTGTCCCAGAGGATCTACAATTAAAAAAAGTTCTCATAGCTCATCTGACCCATGGCCTCTGCTTCTTGCTGATTGTACAAACAGAAAGTTGTAATACACACAGGAAGTTGTAATGAAACAAGATGATCAGGCTGGTTTCAATTTCCTAGAGTGAAAGTGAACATGTGGGAAAACAAACTCTATTCCTGATGAAGGCTAGAGCATAGATCTAGTCGAAAGGTGGAGAGAGTACAAATTCATTGAGAAGGTCATTGTAAAATCAATATCTAGACAGATATATATAGGTACCGTGACTTATCAAACTGCCAGACTGATCTAAAGCCCTGTTACCAGGCTTATATGTACCTCACCATATCTGTCAGTCTTCATAGCCATTCCCTCTTAATGAGATTGATTGACTCGGAGGTTCAGCTTCTGTGTGTGTGTGCACAATTGCTGGTTTAGGCTAGGCTTATGGTATCCCATGTGTCCATCTGTAGAAGAGTAATGCAGGACCAGTGCCTCCAGTGTCAACAAGGAATGAAGTAATCACAGCATTGACTAAGCCATCTATGCAAACTCCACCTTAGGGGTACCATTAAAGAATGAGTCGTATTCTACTGTCCTGTGCTTGATTCCACACATAGGGGGTGTCTAGTTTCTCTGCTGCTCTTTGGAGAGAGATATTACCTCGCACTGGTTTGCAGTTCCAGCAGCTAAGGTCCTATATCCTCTCCATCTGGAAGGCTCCCCTGGTCCATCGGCTCTCTTCAAACCATATTTGTCGACTCTTTTCAGGTTTCCCCTATTTATCATCTCTTGGTGTAGGTTGACTTTAATCTATCAACTATACTCTCAAACACTGAAGTCAGTTTATCATTAGATACATGAGATATATGAAATTCGGAGCTGGTATCTTCCTGGTCACCAGGTGCCACTTCCATACTGGATAAAGTCAACTTCGAGGTCAAGTAGGACTCCAACTCCAGCGTGACTGACAATGCTGCATCCAATGTTTCTGGGGGATTTTGCATGACTCCAAATTCTACATGAGGATTTTCTAGCTGTGCTGTGCTAAGTAGACATTCAATGCAAGTCTCTCCCTTGCTCTGAATTCCTTTTCCAGATATGCTTTGTCTGAAAGAAATCATAGATCCTCCAGCTAGGTCCACCTAACTCTCATTCTTCTTGCACTTGTGGGTGTGCAGCTGAGTTTTTTACCTTGTTTTCCAGCTAGAAGGCTTGAAGCGATCCTTCAAAGCTTCCATAGCCCACTCATAGCCACCTTGTGGGTTCCATGGGTAGTCACTGCAGAGGAGTATGTGCATGGCCAGTGAGTCAAACCTACAGCTATTTCAGTTTAACCTCATCATTCCACTTCTTTACCTCAGAAATGTGATAGCTCCACTCTTTCCAGCTTCCTTCACCATTGAATAGTTTGGGTAATACTGGTTGTCTGGCTGCCATTTTAACTCGAGTCCTTTCCCATGGGTTTCTATCCTGCCGACTACGCCATATGTAACACAGCCAATTTCCAGCTCGAGAAGGAATTGTTTTATTGAACTCGACTTAGAACTCAAAAAGCAACAACACAAAGAAACTAACCACTTACTGACATGCTACAATACAGCAAATAAACATTTATCTCTAAGATACTATAGTCATGGCACTAGCTAATGCATTGCAACACAAGAGTTAACAATATATAGGATAGCTAAATACAGTTAGGACTTATGTTCAGTTGATTCTATACCTTTACTTGTTCCATTACAATATGTTAAGTATGCTACAGCATTGCACAGAGAAATGCAGCATCAGTTTAAAAAACCAAGTATAATTAAAGTTGTAAACATGGAGTCTATATCACATATTGGAGTTCAATGAATTGTGGATTAATCCACACTGGCCTAAGAAGATTCATGAATGGGCATTGGAGAAACACACTAATTATCGATGCAAGCTAGTGAGAGATTGCTAGAACTTTTAACACAACTTGCAGCATACCTGCTAAACTTGCAAATAGTTGTTGTTCATTTGGTATCATGTGGTGTCACTCTTGTTGAAATGTCACACCACATTAACAATTCTTTACAGGTTTAGTAGACATACAATGAAAGAAGACTCAAGTCGTTTGATTGAAACATTAGGAAAAAATAGAAATTCATTTTTCGTCTTGTCTTTAATTTTTGTCTATCTATGCAATATTATAGTGGGAGCAGTCGAGATAATATCATTTATTCTCCCAATGTATAGACTGAACAGACCAAAACAACTTCAATATGATGTGCAAAAGTTAGGACAATCTTCCCCTTTTTCCTGTTTTCAACCTTCATATACACAAAATACCTTGCATATACTGATGCACTTAAAGAAGTTAAAACATATACATTACAAGTTATTGAATTGGGGCGGCAATTTATTTGATCACATATATATTAGTAACTATAAAATATTTCATGACATAAATAATGTTTTAATTTTCTTCATGCATCTTCTGAAATTCTTCTGATATTGTGGTCATGCAACTCCAGCCAATGCATCTACTAGAGAAAATCAAGTCTCAGCTACAGAACATGAGAGTACCTTGTCAGACATTACATCACAATGACCAGCTCCTTTCATACAGTACTGCTGAGGGCATTAGAAGCTCATTTTAATTATCACTGCTGCTTGTAGTTTTGATCGTAATTTGCGTAAAATTGTGCACAGACCATCAATATACATGACACTGCTAAATCCTCATTTTCATCTATACACTCTTCCTCACGCACTTCCTTCAGCTCTGCACTTGAGTCAATTCCTCATCTAGAGTGGATCTGTAACCATCAGCTTTTACTTTTCTGCAGGACATAATTCTTCCTGGTCGAGGAGTAGACCAATTAGTACCTGACATTTCTTCCTGAGTAATAGTTCCCCTGCCAGCATCTACTTCTTCAAACCTCTTTGGTCATTAAGGGATCATTGACTCCAAGGCTCCCTATAAAGTGGGAGAGCTCCCAATTTTACTTCGACTTTGTGATGTGATTTCCTCCGATTCTCCTTGTTTCTGATATCAGCTCCCACTTGTTAATCAAGAGTTTAATACTAATATGGCACTATATAGAATTAGTGTCAAGTATCAAATGAACTACTTTAATCTGCAAAGCCAGCCACTGACCTTGCAGAAGGTTAGGAAAGAAAAGTAAACCAAATCTGTGATTGTGACAATGTATTATTGCTATTAATTGGTTTCTGTTGGTTCTAAAGTGCAATAGTTAGCAGCACCTCGGGCATTCCCAACATATCTCTCGCTTCTTCGAGGGAGATCTCACACTTCTCTGTATTACTGATCTTCAATTAAGAGCACCCCATATCTTCTATGTAGGAGGCGGATGTGCCACCTTCTCACAGAATGTACAATTTGCATTTGAATAAATCAGTGTTAAAATAATGGTGTACACAAAAAGATCTGTCACAACCCTGACCAGCCTGACCAATTACTTAGCCCTAATGTATACGCAAGACAAATTATATTTGTTTATATATATATATAGTGAAAGTGGTTTTTCAATGTAGACCACAAATAGTAGCCAATGCTAAGAGGAGCGACAATTTTGGAATTAGTTGATCCTTACAATTTTTGGGGGGAAAATGAGATCCCCTCCCCCCCAACCACTAAAATCATCTCCTGGTTCATGCTAATTCAGAACATATGTAGTTTTGTAATGGCTTTCTCAATAACCAACTTACAACTTGTTGCTCAATGTTTCCACTAAATGAGAGATTACTTATTGATTTTATATTTTTTATAGGATTTCCCAATTAAAAACTGTCACTCTATATATATACACATATATATGGTTGTCTGAAATGTAATATACCAATGTAGACCACTAACATTTGCAGGACCTTATACTTTTTAAAATACACCAAATATAAGCATTTTAAAAAGCAGTACGGTATTGGTGTAAAATGTTTTAAATGTAAGATTCTTGTACCTTATAAAGATTAGAAATTTATTGCGTACTTATTAGAACGCAATTCAATATGTATTTTTTTTAAATAAAACATTAATTGTCATTATAATGGGTTTCTCGATAATTAACTTAAAATTTGTTACTCGAAGTATCGACTATATAGTTGTCTAGCCTTCATTAGCATTATTTCTGATGAAGGCTAGAAGAAATGTCCAGTAACAAATTTTAAATAATTATATTCTATCAATGGGAGGTCATTGAGAGATTATCTGTAAATAAATTCTTCTTAAATAAAATCAACGCAATCAACTTTCCACCCGCGCGCTTGTCCACTTACTTACATTTTCACGCCTAATGAAAAAGGTCATTGAATAGAGGCGGGCTTCCTCTAGCCACTGGTACCAATTTCAAATCTTTAGCACTTAGCAATCTGGAATAATTTTGGATGAGATTTTGGGGGTGCAGGTTTTTGAGGTCCCTCTACTTTAAGGTCTAATAACTTGCCTGTAGTTATACCTATGAAACATATTTTAGTATCAAAAAAGAGCACACAGAGAGATCTATCTTTTGAGCTATATATCAAGTCCATACCATGAAGTTTGCAGAATCTGTGGAGCTCTAAAGTTGTAACAACAAGTAAAAATTAATAAAATTAAAAAAATGCCATCGTCCCCCCTCAAACTGCACGAGGATTTCTGCATGGCAGGTATATATATATACATAGCAGGGCCATATTTAGGGGGGCAGGGGGGACAGTCTCCCCCCCTGATATATTTGGCTACAAAATTCAGAGGCCCCCAAAAATTAGGTGGACTTGGATGTCAAGAGTCACATAATAAGTACATGTACATGTATGATGTATAATTAATTAAAACATCACCCTGTTAATTTTAGCTGTCAGTGTGCTAGCAGTGCAAAAAATATATTTGCCATCTGGCTGCCAGCACTTTATGCTGGAAAGCATTTGTTATTGGATGTCGATGACAAGCTAACACTCTTGACGTCCAAGTTTAAATTCCCACCTAATTTTGTGTTCCCTGTCACTTCAGGGAGAAGATTTAGTCTAAGCTGGACAGTATAAATACCATGGTTGCATTATAGCATATCAAATGATAGTGCATACTGTCTGCCATGCCTGTACTTTGCAAGTGTAGACACCAAATCCCCGTTTTCTTCCCCCTGGGGTTTAATAAATGGAAGAAAGCTCTCGGTAAGAAGAGCAGCTTATTTGATAAGCACAAGGAAAGTGAAGCACAAGCTAGCAGATGGGAAAGCTTGTCTTTTCCTAAAAACTCAACAACCTGGTTTAGATGTTGCTTCACTAATGGCCAAAGTAGTGGGAATTCAGCAGGCCATACTAAGAAGGGCATTTTGTCATTCATTGATGTGGTTGTAGCCCTTGGTAAGAGAGGTATTGCTTTTCGAGGTAATTGGGACAAGATCACAAAAACTAAAGATAGAAACTTCGCTTTTTTTTGTGAACTGGAAGTCACAGTTTGACACAGATCTTAAAGAGCATTTTCAGCATGCTGCTAAAAATGCTAAGTATACATTACCCCTATTATCATCATACTGGAGTCTCATGGCTGAAGACCTTTCAAATGTGGAAAATGTTAGTATCTGTGCAAGATTTGTTAATAATTGTGAAGTTTATGAAGATTCCTGGGGTTTATTAAAATTGCAAAGATGGATGCTCAAATGATTGCTGATGCTTTGCTCTCTACATTTGAGCAATGGGGATTGAACATGTCTTTTCTAGTTGGTCAAGTCAGCGTATGATGGAGCCTCTGTAATGAGTTCAAGTAGAAATGGAGTAGGCTAAAGTAGCTGAAAAATATCCCATGCCACATATGTTCATTGCCGTTCACATGTTTTGAATCTTGCCATTTGCAGAAGTTGTACGGGTGTGCCATTATCCGTAACCTTTTTGATGATATCCAAAAGTTGACATGGTTTTTATCTGGTAGAGCCAAGCGTAAAGAATTTTTTTAAGTTGCATCTACTGACCAAGGAAAAGAGCTTCTTGACTTCTTCAAGATGATGATGAGCCTAGTGAATCTTTGACTGAAATAGAAGCAGGTTCAAGGAGGTATCATGTGCCTAAATTTTGTGCCACCTGTTGAACTGCAAGGGTGAGGACTCTTTTATCTCTTATAGCCCAATATGTCACATATATGCGGCTTCTAGAAGATATCCAATTTGTTGTCACACTGGCTGTTACACAGGCAGTTCTTTGTTTCCTTAGTTTTCAGTGATACTAGCTTTACAAGATAAACAGTGTGATCTTGCAGAAGCCTACAGGGATGTAAACACTGCAAAGAAATGCATTCAGGATGCCAGAAAAAAATGACTGCTGGGAGAAAGTTTGGAGCAGAATTGAAATGCTAGCCTTGTCTATTAATTTAACAATTGTGAAACTACGAACTGCTACTGTTCAGCGCCATCGAGCCAATGCAGGACATGTTAGCCAGATTCCTTCTGATTACTACAGAATCAATGTATATTACCCATTTATTGACCATGTCGTTGAGCAGTTAGAAACACGATTTTCCAATGAGCATAAGGAAATTATTGCAGCTGAATATCTGATACCACTATATTTATCCAAACTGAGTAGCAATAAAATTGATAGTATCACTTCTTATTATGGGAAATTTATGTCAAGAGACTGACTTTCCTGTTGAAATATATAACTAAATGGAAAAAGTTTTATGGATCTGTTTTCACCTAAAAGGAGGCCAGGTACAGCTAGCCATGCTCTCTCTGAGTGTAATCCTCAGTCATTCCCCACAATTAATAAAATTTTAACAGTCTTTTTAACTATACCTGTGGGAAGTGTATCTTGTGAGAGATCTTTTTCTGCTCTTTGTCCGTCTAAAGCTTTGGACACCTTCAATGAAAGAAGAGAGGTTGAGTGAATTAGTGCACTTGATTCATCGTGACTCTGAATTGATTCCATCATCAGAGGATATTTATGAAAGAAAGGCTAACTGGAGACAAGTCAGTGGGGGAAAAATTAGATAACTCTGTCACATTCTGCAATTTTTAAATTTTGTTGTTGCATTTCTCAATCTGTATGTTTTTGTTGAGGTGTTCTAATGCTGTAATGTCATGTACTCCTTTTAAGCCTCGTATATATGCACTTCACAAAATAGAAGTATAGTTTTAGCTTCTGCATACTTCACACCTATGGCCAATGGTACGCAACCGCCTCCACAGTCGAATTTTCTTAGATAATCGCCCCCCCCCCCCCCCCCCCCCCCCCCGTTCATATACGGCCCTGTATAGTACTTAAATTTTACTTAGATTTATGCTCAATTAGAATGCAATGGTTCTATATACAATGGGCTTTATTTTGATACTTTTAGCGGTAAGCGGTCGCCCAGATATGATCCGTGGAACTTACCTGAAGCTGAACTTACTCCTTCTTCAATTTTTCAGTTGAATGTAAGTGTACGCCTGGATAAAATCCACCATAACTTGAGACTTGTGCTTCCAAATGTTTTCAAATTTGAAAGACAATTTCTACAGATGTTTAGAAATGATATAAGCACCCCCAAAAAAATCCCCCCCCCCCCCCCCCCCCCCAACCCCACCCGCCGGAAACTACTATCTCGTATTTTGGGTGTTTCCGAGCTGAAGTACAAAGCCAGTGAATAGTTACCATTGAGAAGCGTCTACTGACTCTACTCTCTATATGTTTTGCGTGACGACAATGGAATGGATTATTCTA
The DNA here is from genome assembly GCA_028752905.1 of Cladorhizidae sp. MBARI D1340-BT2. Taxonomy (NCBI): domain Eukaryota; kingdom Metazoa; phylum Porifera; class Demospongiae; order Poecilosclerida; family Cladorhizidae; species Cladorhizidae sp. MBARI D1340-BT2. The sequence continues at coordinate 38,039,098 of JAQNBH010000015.1, forward strand.
ACAAGCTTAGCGCTTGCTCTTACAGCACTTCCGTCAGTGGAGGGACAAACATGTAAGTGGGCAGCTGTTGCAAGGAGGCTGCTTTCTATGTTATTTTAAACTGCTTGTTAGCTTGTAAAAGAAAGTGGGATTGGAAAGCTAGACACAAGAAGCTTTGGCAGAGCTTTCTGTCTAATCCTTGAATTAATTAATTTTTATTTTTTTATCTAAGCTATATATATATATATATATATTTATATATGTATGTATGTAGCTAGCTGCGGTGGTCAACATAGCTTGTGACTGAAGAGTCCTCACACCTGCCATGGTTGTAGTGTTAGGGGTGTCAAATAAAACAATATCCAACAACTCAACGAGACTGGGCACCACTTACCCCCCAAAGCCCCCCCCCCCTACCCAAAAAAAAAATTGGGAAGGAGGAAGGAGGCAAGAAAATTTTACTTTTTTATGTGTGAAGTTTAGCTGTTGAAGCATCTGTACTCTTGCTGCTTTTACAGATAGCTATTGCCATAAAGTTTCTAACTACTGAGCCACCTTTATTTTATAAAAGCACAATGTGAATAGCATAAGCTGCCAATTATTGGTACGTCTAGTAAGTTGATTCTTACACTGGAAGTGAACTTTATTCATGCTCTACAAACCTGGCTAATTCCAGGAAGTAACCTTGCCAGCTATTAACTACGAAGGGTACATGCTAATTATCACAATCCCGTACCTATTATCGACACCACATACAAATCAGCACTGTGTGTGATGTTTATGTTTTTAGCGAGACCCTAACATATCCATAATATATTTAATTTGCTAATAACTTTTACACAGTGACACCAAGTCCATAACTGATGTAAACATCATAAATTTGTCAACAAAACATAGCCATTTTATTACCAAAAAAATGTAAGAGAAGTTATTGCTCTAACATCAATAAATGTAAACATGGAAAATAAACAAATCTCTCTTCCATCAGTGTCACAGGTTGGAGAGTCAATACATTGTTCCTGCACAAATGACAGCCGGCAAACATAACCCATGCAGAGCTAAATATGCCCAGGTTTGTCCATTAGGTTGTTTTCTACCCATCTGAAATCTGAGAACTCCTTTCTCTGATTCTGCTATGCCGTATACTTGTTTTATCACATCCGATCTTACCAACTACCTGGATGAATCCACCAAGTTTGTTCTCCTCGGAAGCAGTTAAATTAGTCCATTGTCCTGACTTCATGACATGAGTATCTAAGCCAAGATGTCTGCACTGTCATGCTCAATGACTGCATGTGGACAGGTCAAGCATCCTTAACTGCTGCAAAAGCAGCTGCAAGACTCATCTGACCATTGTTTTCATTTCTTGCTCCTGGATGGTCAGCAAAGGAGGAGCACTACGATCTTGACCTTCTTCCTACCCCGTGGCATCCTAATGGAAATAGGTAACTAGTTGGATGAAGTAGCTATTTAGCTAGTCAGCTAATTCCATGAAACAGACGAGTAGTCCCCTATCATTATGGCTCTAGTCAGCACAACTATGACAGCAATCTAACCAGAAACAAACGCTAAGGCAAACTTATCTTGCAAGGGCAATCAACTTGGCGAATAATCAAGAAATGAGAAGCCTTGTCTGACAAGAAACTGGTGCAGCTCCTTCTCGATGTTAGGAAATTTTCCAGTATTACTAGTGACATAAGTATGCCGATGATTGGAACATTGGGTGCCGATAATTGAGCAATGCTGAGGATTGGCCGCTTACACACTACACCTGTTTTTCTGGGCACTGATATAGCACATTCATCTGCCATGATTATTTCAAGAGCTATCGGCAAACTGGATGAACTCTACAGTATATAAGGAAACACACATCCACAGGATCACATGACACTACCATATATAGATCACCTTTGTATAGAAGGCAACTAGTAGCACAGAGCACCTGTAATGCTCCACTCCATTGGGATGTTTTCCTTCCTTGCTTTCACTCCCTCCCATTCCTGTGTAACATTAATTCTTGTACCGATTACGATATAAATGGATGTCAGTTTGTATAGGAACTGATTCTGCATTGGTTGTGAGCATGATAGTACAGAAGATGCCAGAGTGTATTACTAGACTTATGTAGATGTACAAGAGATGTACGATAAATGCCATAGGCCTTTTCACTTTCACTAGCTTTCATTGCTGGAGCAATCTGAGACCACATTCACTATCACTGCTCACAAGTCTAGAGTAGCATGGAATAGTTTTGCTTGACCAACAAGAAGCCATGTTGCAATGTTATATAGTTCACACCTGTGTTAACAACTAGATCACACATTAGAGCAGCAAAATGAACACTGCATGATTTATATAATGTCAATATTGACTTGAGTGTTACATCATATATTATCATTATGTATGTCTAGGTGCTATTACACAAAGCACTATAGTAGTGGGTGGACCAAGTAACTTCCGAGATCCTTCACAACAATATAGATATGTGATGCGAGGTTTTTCTAAAGGAGGTGCACCTACATCCTTCACTTGGAGAAGAGAAGGTGATGTACTCTCCTCTAGTGACCCCTACAGTATTGCTGACCCAGTACTGTTCACCAGTGAGAATCCTTGCTCTGACAGATTCTATGAGAGCAGGGTAAGTGTGATAGGCAAAGTAACTGGACAGTTCACATACACTGTCAGAAATGAGGTCACGGACAGTGATGTGGTGGGCACACTCACTATAGAAGGTAAGCATTAATGCAGTATACTAGGTTAATAGAGACATTTGCTCCATAGTACTTCATAGATCATTTCTGATTGACTAATTATTTATTATTAGAAGTGGCTTGGGTCTTAATGGGAGCATGCTGCACACCAGTAGCATTATTGCATTTCAGCTACAGCATTCTTGAAGTGATGGAATGTGCTGATGTGAAAATTTTGCTTCTTTAATTTTTAATTATCACTAATTTGTAACACCTCACTTATTGTAATTGCAGGAATATAAGTCAGATATTTAAGTCACAACCTCGAACTTTCTGAGGTCAACTCCATGTATACACATATATTTAATGCTGCAACCTAGGGGATATACAATAGGTCAGGCAATACATGGCGGAGTTATTAGGACAAAAGATGTTTGTAATATTATCTAGAATGTGTTCTGATAGTGATTCTAGTATAATAGTTGGGAAGCATCTCAGCTGTACTATAGCTTTGAGGTAAAGCTACTGAGCTTATAGAGATTTATTTTCATTAGAGCTTTAGACAAAAAAGCGTCTTCAGATTCGCACACAATGCTTTGTATCGTGTGTAGTCATCTCACGGTTTTTGTTAAAACAAAGCCCTGATAATTGTCTCTTTGTTTTCAACACATGTCATGTGTCATACGTGTTAATCATAAAATGCGATACAATATTAAGTTTGCTCTCTACCAACTTCACATGACATCATGCTGCTGAGAGTGTACTTGTTTGAATCATTTCCCCATAGCCACTCGAGTTTTTAAATGTGATTAGCTACACATCACATGTTCTTGATTAATTGTATATCGTGAGTGCCTATATAGCTGCGTGTAATGGTTGAGGGCATGCACTAATCAAGGGAGCTCTCTATTCTTGTACCCTGAAGATGTAACACTGGCTGCCCTTGTTGACATATAGCAGTTGTATTTGTTCACATTTATATATATATATATATATACATATTAATTATTGTCACGGGTATGTAATATTGGTGTTGTTGAAACATTTTAATTCTTGCTGCAGTTGCTGACAATCCTTCTAATCTTATGCTCCATCAAAATGGGAGGTTCACTGTAGAAATAAGCTGGACTCTTTCAGCCACTCCTCCTTCTAGAGGATATATCCTCTCATTTGGAAGTGATCCTTTTACTGGTACAACAATAACAAATCCTCACACGTACACGGCATTAACAATGCAAGTTGGTGAGGTTATTACTGTTCGTTTGGTGGCCGCATCAAACCACTTTTTTAGTGATGTACTGGGGCCAGTGTCCATCACTCTACGAGGTGAGGAAATAGCATATTACATTAGACTTTGTTGTATCAATTGCTGTTGGCATTTCCCCCTACCAGATTTGCTGGCTCCGATTGTCACATCATCATCAGTGACTGCCACTTCAGCCACTCTAGTTTTTGCCCAGCCTATGGACAGCCTACCAGCAGACCAGTACACAGTGGCCCTCACTAGAACAGGTGGACTGCAGTCAGAATGTCCGAATTTTGCAGCTAGTGCGATTATGACCAGTTCCTCTGACTCAGTGCTGTTTGAGGGCCTGCAAGAGTCCAGTGTGTACTCTGTCAGTATCACTGCCAGAACATCATTTGATCTGACAAGGTCAATAAGTCCAGCAGACATCACCACACTAACAGCAGGTGAGCTCACTGGCTGATACTCATTTAAGGTTGTTACCTCATCTCCATACTATATATATAGTCCCAAACGCTGCTCCACAAGACTTCACAAATGACACTGTTACTTCCAGAAGCATCATCATAACTTGGAGGAACATAAACTGTATCCAGCGTAATGGACTCATAACTAGTTTTGAGATACAATATGGGCAAGTAGCTATCACTACACTAACCACGATGACCATTGGCAGTACACTCACTACTAGTTACACTGTTGAGGGACTCTTGCCCAACACTGAGTACAGGTTTCAACTAGCTGGTACCAACATCAACGGCACTGGACCATATACTGCATTCATTGGTCCAATAAAAACTGACGAAGATGGTATGCCAAAACTCAATGCAGCTGTAATAGTATTAGTAACTTTTATTTTGTTTAAACATTATACAGTGCCAGGTGCTGTGTCAGGTCTGACTGGGAATGTGAAGTTCTACTCTCTGGAGCTGTCCTGGAGTCTTCCTCAAATGCCTAATGGAGTCCTTACTGGCTATGACATCATGTACACGGTGAATGACAGCTCCTCTTTCATTGCCAATGTGACTGCCGCCTCCAAACCCCAGTACACCATAAGAGATCTGCAACCACGGACCACCATCTCCCACATCACAATCACTGCCAGCACTCGGATAGGAGCTGGAGAACCAACACAGTTCAGCAATGTCTTTACCACTCTCTCTGAACTCTGTGAGTGCATACATGGTTGCCATAGTTACAAAGGAGAAACACAGTCCCCTTTCCATTCTGTTGACCCATTTAACTAGTACTGAGACACTTTCAAGAGTTACATGGGGTTTACTATGTATATTTCCTCACTCCTCCTCTCTCCCAGAAACTCATCTCATCTCATTTTGCTTGTACTAGATTCTCATACCTGAGTATGTGTGTGTGTGTGCATGTCTGTCTGTCTGTTTAGTTTGTGGGTGTGGTTTAGGTGGAGGGCTTACAACATAATGGGATTATATCTCTCATTGTTTACAACTGACAATGTTATGAGTTGTCAGCCACAAAATGGATACAGTCTTTAATGATATACTCCATATGGACATATATATAGACATGCTTTGTATACCGGAATACACAGACACAGGGCTCGGGTTCAGGTGAATTAAAGTGATCTTGCGGTGTTTTAAGGTACAAGCTAGTGTACGGCCAAATGCTATGGGGAAGGGGAGCGTGTAGTGCCACCTTATCACAGAATGTACAATTTGCATTTGAATAAATCATCAGAGTGTTAAAATAATGGTGTGCACAAAAAGTTGCATCACAACCTGACCAGCCTGACCAATTGCTTCAGTCCTAATGTATACGCAAGACAAATTATATTTGAACTAAAATTGTATAAAGTGGTTTTTCAATGTAGACCACAAACAGTAGTCAATGTTAAGAGGAGCTGACAATTTTGGAATTGGCTGAACCTACAATTTTTGGGGGGGAAATGAGATCCCCTCCCCCCAACCACTAAAATCATCTCCTGGTTCATGGTCATTCAGAACATATGTAGTTTTGCAATGGCTTTCTCAATAACCAACTTACAATTTGTTGCTTAATGTTTCGACTAGATGAGATTATTGAGAGATTGCTTATTGATTTTATATTTTTATAGGATTTCCAATTAAAAAATTGTCAATATATATATATATGTATACATATATATGGTTGTCTGAAATGTAATATACCAATGTAGACCACTAACATTTACACGACCTTTTACTTTTTTTTAAATAATATACACTAAATATATATAAGAAGCAGATGGTATTGGTGTAAAATGTTTTAATCGTGTACTCAATAAACATTAGAAATTTATTGTTTACTTATTAGAACACAATTCAATATGTATTTTAAAACATAATCGTCATTATAATGGGTTTTAACTTAAACTTTGTTATCGAAGTCTCAACTAGTTGCTCTAGCCTTCATCAGCATTATTTCTGATGAAGGTTAGAAGAAATGTCTAGTAACAAATTTTAAATAATTATATTCTACTATGGAAGGAAAAAAATCTTAATATTTGTTTCATTTTGGTTCCTCTGCATAAAATTAATAGCATCATCCTTCAAGAACTTGTAGGATAACTCTAGAACTAACAAATCATAGCAGTCTTTATCATGTTTATACTCACATATATAAACATACATCATGTCAGGATAACTCCAGAATTAACATGTTTATACTTACATATATAAACATACATCATGGGTCACAAGTGGTTTCAAATGGTTGTTTAATATCTGCGCTGACAGAGTAAAGCTTCTAAGTAAACCAACTGGCCTTCCACTTCTTTCCAGTGAACATGCAGCAGTTACTGAATAACCTCAGCCAAAAATTGCTCACACAAGCATGGTTATTGCATTGGGTATTTGGAGTCTACTATTAGTAAAATTATTGCAACATAAGTGATGGGATGAGAAGGGAAGGAAGGGGTCGGGGGTCGGGAGGAGGGGGGTGGGTGGTGGGTGGAGGGGGGTGGGGGGAGGGGGCAGGGGATGGACTAAATTTGATGATAGTATGTAGACAGATTGTTAAAAATAAAATTGTTTTTGTATGGTGGTAAGCTAGCTATCTTAGCAAAGAATTCATGGTATGCTGGAAATGTTTTCCTTTGCGGTAAAGATTGCTGAAACTACTATATATTATAATGAAAAAGAGGCTGCCAAACTGAGTTTAATCTGAGATATAAGCTTTATTTCTGTGTAGTGTACGTATTTTTGGCATTTGTCATTTTGAAATGGGCTGAGAAAAGCTAGAGTAGAAACACAAAAAAATAAATAAAGGGACCCAAAGGGAGTGCTATTGCACCATACACAAGATAATTATTACATCACACATTTCTACAAACCCTAAAATAACTTCTGCTGTTGATTAACTGTTACACTGAAATAGCACTATTGCTAACACCATGATTGTCACAGTGACATGTTCCTTTATCTAGCTACACAAGGAGAGAACTTCCGTGTAATTGAATCAGCATGACGATTGCGGGAAAAGCTTCGCACGAATTTTGCACAAGTGATCGTATATATGAACTGAAGGTTTCCGTTTGCTGTTCTCTCTTCAGTGCGAGCTTACAAGTTAGTGAAGCCTTTTCATATAATGTGGCGATTTGGATGGTGAAAGTGTTGAAGGAACTGCAGTAGCTATAGTCCAGTAGACTATGAGCGCCTCAGCGGACTGAAAAAAAGTAACGGATTACTGCTCCAACCTGTGTGTCAATCCAAATCCCCCCCCCCCCACCCCAAGATCCTTGAATTAAACCCCACCCGCCGGAAACTAGCACGTATTTTGGGGGTTGGTGCCCAAGCTAAAGTTACTGGAAGAACAAAGCAAGTTACAGCCAGTGAATAGTTACCTTTGAGAAGCGTCTACTGACTCTACTCTCTATATGTTTTGCGTGGCGACAATGGAATGGATTATTCTAACAAGCTTAGCGCTTGCTCTTACGGCACTTCCGTCAGTTGAGGGACAAACATGTAAGTGGGCAGCTGTTGCAAGGAAGCTGCTTTCTATGTTATTTTAAACTGCTTGTTAGCTTGTAAATGAAAGTGGGATTGGAAAGCTAGACTTTGGCAGAGCTTGCTGTCTAATCCTTGAATTAATTTTTTTAATTTTTATCTATATATATGTAGCTAGCTGCAGTGGTCAACATAGGTTGTGACTGGTGAAGAGTCCCCACACCTGCCAGCCATGGTTGTAGTGTTAGGGGTGTTGTAGTGTTAGGGGTGTCAAATAAAACAATATCCAACAACTCAATGAGACTGGGCACCACTTACCCACAAAGCTGCCCCCCCCCCCCCAAAAAAATTGCTTGGTGATGGAGGAAGGAGGCAAGAAAATTCTACTTTTTTATGTGTGGCTGTTGAAGCATCTGCTCTTGCTGCTTATACAGATAGTTATTGCCATAAAGTTTCTAACTACTGAGCCACCTTTATTTTATAAAAGACAATGCTAATAGCCTAAGCTGCCAATTATCGGTACATCCAGTAAGTTGATTCTTGCACTGGAAGTGAACTTTATTCACACTCGACAATCCTTGTTAATAGCTATTAACTACGAAGGTCAGACTCCACATGCATGCCAATTATAACCATCCCGTACCTATTATCGACACCACATACAAATAAATTATCGGCACTGTGTGTGATGTTTATGTTTTTAGCAAGACCCTAACAGATCCATAATACATGCTTATAACTTTTACACAGTGACACCATGTTCATACCTGATGTAAACATCATAAATTTGTCACCAAAACAAAGTCATTTTATTAACAAAACAAATGTTAAGAGAAGTTATTGCTCTAACATCAATAAATGCAAACAGGCTCCACAATGGAAAATAAAGTGTCACAGGTTGGAGAGTCACATTGTTCCTGCAACAAATGACAGCCGGCAAACATAATCCATGCATAACTTAATATGCCCAGGTTTGTCCATTAGTTTGTTTTCTACCAGTAGTCTATCATCTGAAATCTTCTCTTCTTGAGAACTCCTTTCTCTGATTCTGCTATGGATTAATCTGTGTACTGGTTTTCCTACATCCACTCTCCCCAACTACCTGGATGAATCCACCGAGTTCATTCATCTCGGTAGCAGTTAAATTAGTCCATTGTCCTGGCTTGATGACATGAGTAACCTAGCCAAGAAATCTGCACTGTCATGTTCAATGACTGCATACTGGACAGGTAAACCATCCTTCACTGCTGCAAGAATAGCTTGCAAAGACTCATCTTACCATTGCTTTCATTTCTTGCTCCTGGATGTGGTCAACAAAGGAGGAGCACTACCATCCTGACCTTCTTCCTACCCCGTGACATCCTAATGGATAGGTAACTAGTGGATAAAGTAGCTATTTAGCTAGTCAGCCAATTCCATGAAACAGACGAGTAGTTCTCTATCATTATGGCTCCAGTCAGCACAACTATGACAGCAATCTAACCAGAAACAAATGCTAAGGCAAACTTATCTTGCAAGGTTAATGAAGTCTGCAAATAATCAAGAAATGAGAAGCCTTGTCCAATGTACAGCAACAAGAAACTGGTGCAGCTACTTCTCAATGTCAGGGAATGTTCCAGAAATTATCATAAACTTTGATATTACGAGTGACGTAAGTATGCCGATGATTGGTGCACCAGGTGCCGATAATTGAGCAATGCCGATGATTGGCCACTTACTTGTATGCTACACCTGTTTTTCTGGTGTGTAATAGGCACTGATATAGCACGTTCATATGCCATGATTATTTCATCTATCGGCAAACTGGATGAACTCTACAGTATATAAGGAACCACACATCCACAGGATCACATGACACTACCATATATAGATCAGCTTTGTATTGATATGATTTGTTGAAGGCAACTAGTAGCACAGAGCACCTGTAATGCTCCACTCCATTGGGATGTTTTTCCTTCCTTGCTTTCCCTCCTATTCCTGTGTAACATTAATTCTTGTACCGATTACGATATAAATGGATGTCAGTTTGTATAGGAAATGATTCTGCATTGGTTGTGAGCATGATAGTACAGAAGATGCCAGAGTGTATTACTAGACTTATGTAGATGTACAAGAGATGTACGAGAAATGCCATAGGCCTTTTCACTTTCACTAGCTTTCATTGCTGGAGCAATCTGAGGCCACATTCTCTATCACTGCTCACAAGTCTAGAGTAGCATGGAATAGTTTAGCTTGACCAACAAGAAGCCATGTTGCAATGTTATATAGTTCACACCTGTGTTAACAACTAGCTCACACATTAGAGCAGCGAAATGAACACTGCATGATTTATATAATGTCAATATTGACTTGAGTGTTACATCATATATTATCATTATGTATGTCTAGGTGCTATTACACAAAACAATATAGTAGTGGGTGGACCAAGTAATTTCCGAGATCCTTCACAATATAGATATGTGCTGCGAGGTATTTCTAAAGGAGGTGCACCTACATCCTTCACTTGGAGAAGAGAAGGTGATGTCCTCTCCTCGAGTGGCCCCTACAGTATTGCTGACCCAGTACTGTTCACCAGTGAGAATCCTTGCTCTAACAGATTCTATGAGAGCAGGCTAACTGTGACAGGCAAAGTAACTGGAGAGTTTACATACACTGTCAGAAATGAGGTCATGGACAGTGACGTGGTGGGCACACTCACTATAGAAGGTAAGCATTAATGCAGTATACTAGGTTAATAGAGACATTTGCTCCATAGTACTTCATAGATCAATTCTAATTGACATAATTATTTATTATTAGAAGTGGCTTGGGTCTCAATGAGGGAGCATGCTGCACACCAGTAGCATTATTGCATTTCAGCTGCAGCATTCTTCAAGTGATGGAATGTGCTGATGTGCCATTACCCTTTCTTTAATTTTTAATTCTCACTAATTTGTAGGACCTCACATATTGTAATTGCAGAAGTATAGGTCAGATATTTAAGTCACAACCTCGAACTTTCTGAGGTCAACTCCATGTATACACATATTTAATGCTGCAACCTAGGGGATATACAATAGGTCAGGCAATACATGGTGGAGTTATTAGGACAGAAGATGTTTGTAATATTATCAAGTATGTGTTCTGACAGTGATTCTAGTATAATAGTTAGGAGGCATCGTGGCTGTGCTATAGCTTTCAGGTAAAGCTACTGTGTTTGTAGAGATTATCAGTGCACTTTATAGAGCCCTCGACAAAAAAAAGCTCCTTCAGATTTGCACATAATGCTGTGTAGTCATCTCACGGTATTTGTTAAAACAAAGTCCTGATATTAGTCCTCTTTGTTTTCAATACATGGTCAGGTGTTATACGTGTCAATCATAATATGTGATACAATATTAAATTATGCTCTCTACCAACTTCACATGAGGTCATGCTGCTGAGTATGTACTTGTGTTAGAATCATTTCCCCCCAATATTAGAGTTTTTAAATGTGATTAGCTACACGTCACATGTTCTTGATTAATTGTATATCGTGAGCACCTATATAGCTGCATGTAATGGTTGAGGGCATGCACTAATCAAGGGAGGTCTCTATTGTTGTAGCCCAAAATCATGTAACACGACTGCTCTTGTTGACATAGCAGTTGTATTTGTTCACATTATAATTATTGTCTTGGGGATATAATGTTGGTGTTGTTGTTGATGTTATATATTCTTGCTGCAGATGCAGACAATCCTTCTAATCTTATGCTCCGTCAAAATGGGAGGTTCACTGTAGAAATAAGCTGGACTCTATCAGCCACTCCTCCTTCTAATGGATATATCCTCTCAATTGGAAGTGATCCTTTTACTGGTACAACAATAACAAATCCTCACACGTACACGGCATTAACAATGCAAGTTGGTGAGGTTATTACTGTTCGTTTGGTGGCCGCATCACAACACTTTTTTAGTGATGAACTGGGGCCAGTGTCCATCACTATACGAGGTGAGGAAATAGCATATCACATTAGACTTTGCTATATACATTGCTGTTGGCATTTCCCCCCACCAGATTTACTGGCTCCGATTGTCACCTCATCATCAGTGACTGCCACTTCAGCCACTCTAGTTTTGGCCCAGCCTATGGACAGCCTACCAGCAGACCAGTACACAGTGACCCTCACTAGAAGAACAGGTGTACTGCAGTCAGAATGTCCGAATTTTGCAAACGGTGTGATTACGACCAGCTCCTCTGACTCAGTGCTATTGGAGGGTCTGCAAGAGTTCAGTGTGTATTCTGTCAGTGTCACTGCCAGAACATTTGATCTGACAAGGTCAATAAGTGAAGCAGACATCACCACACTAACAGCAGGTGAGCACACTGGCTGATACTCACTTAAGGTTGTTTGTTATCTCATCCCCATACTATATATGTAGTCCCAGACGCTGCTCCACAAGACTTCATAGAGACTACTATAACTTCCAGAAGCATCACACTGACTTGGAAGAACATAAACTGCATCCAGCGTAATGGACTCTTAACTAGTTTTGAGATACGATATGGGCAAGTAACTATCACTACACTAACCACGATGACCATTGGCAGTACACTCACTACTAGTTACACTGTTGAGGGACTCTTGCCCGACACTGAGTACAGGTTTCAACTAGCTGGTACCAACATCAACGGCACTGGACCATATACTACTTTCATTGGTCCAATAAAAACTGACGAAGATGGTATGCCAAAACTCAATGCAGCTGTAATAGTATTAGTAACTTTTATTTTGTTTAAACATTATACAGTGCCAGGTGCTGTGTCAGGTCTGACTGGGAATGTGAAGTTCTACTCTCTGGAGCTGTCCTGGAGTCTTCCTCAAATGCCTAATGGAGTCCTTACTGGCTATGACATCATGTACAGAGTGAATGACAGCTCCTCTCTCACTGCCAATGTGACTGCCACCTCCAAACCTCAGCACACCATAAGAGATCTGCAACCACGGACCACCATCTCCCACATCATAATCACTGCCAGCACTCGGATAGGAGCTGGAGACTCAACACAGTTCAGCAATGTCTTTATTACTCTCACTGAACCACGTGAGTGCATACATGGTTGATATGCTTATAAAAAACACCATCTAACTTCTTGCTAATGTAAGGACTCTCTATTTTATTTTCAAATAACTAAATATCGAAGAAGATATAATCAAACTCTCAGTTGACTTAATAGAATAAAATGACTTTCTCAACAATTCCCTTACATTTTCTTGTCCACAACTTTGCTGGATACTCTAAGCTTAGTATTTTATTACTGCCTGAAGCTGGCCAAAACATTGAGGAGATAATTTAAGTTGATTGTTGAGAAAGCTGTGATACAAATGGTTGCAGCATTAATATGTCCTCAGTGTATTCTTCCTAGATTTCCCTTGCTCATACCTTGTCTACTCTCTCTTCTCTGTGCTGCAGCAATGGTGACTAATGTGATAGTTACAGTTCTGACTGACACTTCTGTCAGAGTTTCATGGGAGAGACTACTAATTACTGAAATCACACAATACATCATAATCTATCAGCTGACGGAGAACCGAAAGAGACAAGCAACAAAGGGTTACATAGAAGTACCCAGCACTGAGAACTCTGTGGACATAGCTGCTCTGATCACCGGTTCAGAGTACCAGTTTCAAGTGGTGGCACAAGCTGAGGTGGAGGGAGAGATCATCATTGGAGCAAGGTCATTGCTGACAGCCATGATAGTACATCAAGTCTCCATTGTTACTCTACCTCATTGTACAAAACCAACCACTCAAAGTGAGGGATTGAATACATTACATAGTGTATAGCTATATTACCAAGAACAAAAACAGACCTCTCATCCATCTGCCTACTCTATTCAGTCAAAGCCACCATATCTGCTTTTATTTTCTTGCACATAAAAGTTACATCCAATAAACATAATATTAGGTCATACATGCAAAGCTTAACAACACTGAAGGTGAAGAAGTTATGTAGCTGTACATGAGAGCAGCAGAATGATTCTCTGCACTTCTTTTCATCCCCAAAATATAGTTAGAAGCCTGAGGTGTGATTTGTATGTTTCTTGCTTGTTATATCCATACACAAACAACAACTTCTGTATAATTCCATGTGCTTGTTGAGGCCACACCCTCTGTTGGATCTAATACCGTTTGTGTTATGGGATGCTTCCTTTAATTGAAGAGGAGGCTACTGTGACTTATTGCCTGGTAAATATGGTAGCTCATTCTTATAACATCAGAAAATATTGTGAAAAGATCGACTATTGTGTACATTACATATTTATCTTCTCTATGTGTATATACAGTTGCTATCACTGCAGTGGCTGTTTTTATCCTCACTGTTGTTTTGTATTCAATCATCCTAACACTGGTGTTAGTTGTGTTACATCACAGGAACCACAATAGGTGAGAACTTGTTAATAACATTAAGTTGATTACTAATGTGTATGATGTAATATCTCAGTAGCCAGCAGGAAATTCCCAGTCACTATGAAGATGTCAATAGCAAGTATGTGTGGCAAACTTGTTATTGTAAATGTTAGTGAATATCATGTTGACTTTCACTTTCACAGACAAGTAATGGAATTGAAGGAGTGTCAAGCATATGGACAAGTCTCTGCATCAGGGCGCACCTCCCAGGGGGCTCCTCCTGCAACCATAGAACATGAAGGAGTGTATGACAATATCTAACCATGCACAGCTGACAATATTGATATAATTATAGCAGCTATTATAAGTATTTGTTCAAGTGGATAGTGAATATTAGAACATGTAGATATGAGATTTATTACAGAGTATTTCATACGACTTAATATGCCTAGCTGTGTAAATCCACGACTTTTTCATGTATATATTTTGATGTTTCTTTGATAATAGCGCCATAACCGGTTCTTAAAAACCGATGTAACCAGGGGACATTCCACACCCTAAATTAATTGTTCCAGGTGAAGTCTCTCTGAAACATCGAGTCAAGTTGGAAATTATAATTATTTTCTTGGGGCTTGCAATAGAAGAAATATCATCCGAGACACATGGATCTCAAGTATTCACATTTTTCAATGTGTGGCATGGATTGTGGCACATTGCTCCGACATCATTTCTCTCCATAATCAACATTCCATTTCAATACCCTCACTCCTGTACCATTTAATGTTATTATCACCCGAGATATCATAGCACATGGATAAGCATATTAAAGGCTAGCATGCATTAATATAATAGCCAAAAACACTAATAGCCAAAAACTTTGCAGTCATCTGGTGACCCAGATGAATCAAGATCAAAACTACCAGACAGCATTCCTGAGAGAGAATTTTTTTACAGAGGCCAGAGAAAGTCGGCTGCAACATTGCTTCATCATGCATGTGGCCACAGAGAGAGGTTTATAGCCAGATCCAGCAAAGGTGGGAACCATTTTAGTGAGCCAACCAGCTAGAGTTTTGCATTTTGCAATGAATTTCAAAATTCCTTTCTTACCTGTCAGAAGTTTGAATAATCTATATACAAAGCTGAAAAAGGTGAGAAATACTTTATATTTTTTACAATAGCCAAGAGGCTAGTAGAAATAAGTAAAAAGTTGATTATAGTTAAGTAGTTAGAGGTCAAAGTGCTGCTAAGGGGTGTTGAATATAGTTCTCAAATTGTCCAAGTGAATTATTTAATAGAGAATTCCAGAGCCTAGTAATAGCAGGGGGAAATGAAAGGCAAGCAGACTGTGCTCTGTATGGGATTAGTTGGAGCAAGGCACTGGAGCAAGAGATGTAATGTATAATGGTGTGTCAGTTACCAAGAATTGCTGGAAAGGATCGCACTGTGGAAGAGAAGGAGCTATATTTTAAACAAGGAATGCCATGTAGTGAAGAGAGTGAGAAGGACCAGAAGAAAAGCCCCACTTGCGGCTGTTGTTGAGCCTGGTACAGCACCGCATCAGGCAAAGTTAATGTTTATCTCCATACTAAAAAGTTACTTGCTTCCTTCCATTGTTAGTGAGTATCTCAGATCCTGAAGGTGAGGGTAGCGCCTTCTGTGAACCTTCACTTACCTTGCAATCAATTGAAAATATCTGAAGAGAGGCCAGTTCCAGTGGTGACCCTGACCAGGAAGAAGTTGGATTATTCAGCTTCTTCTGGGCTGTTGCTACTGGATCTACTGGCTCTACCTCTGGACTAGAGGGGTGTTTTGGGAGAACTGGGTAAGGGTAATCGTTTAATAGACTTAGATAAGCTTAGACTGGTCATAGAAAGGATTAATAAGTGTATGCAATGTGTAGCCAAGCTCCCTTACAACTGAAGGAAAAAATTTCCCATAGGGCAGGCATGGTGTGTCATATTTTTACTTTTTGTTCAATTGTAGTAACACTAAAGACATCTCAAACCCTATATCTGTAGAAGCCCATTTCGTCTTTGAAAATCCAGTCAGCTTGCATTGCTGGAATTAGTCATTCTGGTCTGGATGCATCACCACAGTCATGGGTATGGCCCCCCTCTTAGTTACAACAGTTTTTTTTTGTTGTTGTTTTTAACAATAGGGAGTGATGCAAATGCAGTAACAGATTATTATGTTGGATGCCGCTCATAGGTTACATGATTTTTATGGGGTTGGGCATGAAGACATCATTGAACGTGGCATAGACACATCGAATTATGGCATTGCTGTGATGTCTTGGGACACTGGAGAAGTTTTAAATTGTTATCTAAGGTCTATCAAGCTTGCACACGAATACCTGAAGATGAGATGCAACAAAGAATGGTTTGAGGGTCACAAGGTAAGTTGTGAAGCCAATTTTGAAGGCTGTTCTGGTTACATGGAAGTTGTAGGAACACAAAACATATTTGGCATTCAGTGGATAGACGGAAGCTTTTAGGTACACAGACATAATTAGTGATGGGGTTGTTGGATGTCAAGCCTTATGGTCCTAGTGTTGAAATAGAGAAAGTAGAATATATAAATCACATTAGTAAGCGCATTTAAAGCATTTTGAGATGGGCGCTGTTGATGACGATGGCAAGCGTGTAACTTTGGTTGGTGCTATGGGGATCATTCATGTGTCTATATATAATTAAAATGCAAACCTACTATGGGGAGCAATTACAAATAATGAGGACAACCTAGATGGTATGATCCGCAATGGTGAAAGCAATTTTTTAAATCAAATCCTCAACATGAGTGTTGTCCCAGGCATTTTGAGTTGAGCCTGTGCTAAATGTTTTGCCCAGTGTTTAGGCTGCTATAAACACACAGAATCAAAATGAGAGTTTTAATTCTGTAGTGTGGAGTTGAGTGGACAAGACAGAGCATATGAGTGTGACAAGTATCAGGCTTGCATTCGATTTAAGTGTGGTGAGCTTCAATGTTGGCTTTGGTAAGATTATGTCTAAAAGGTATATCTAGTAGTAGAGCTAATATGTCCTTTGAGTGTGTTTTGCTTTGTTTTGTCAAGCTTGCAGGGATTTCTCGAGGATGAGTGAAGACATGTGTGGAAGATGATGATGGATTGTTGGAAAGAGAAGAGCTAGTTGAGGGGATAGTACACAACAACAACATGAGCACTAATGGAAGTATACAAGACCACAACCTTGTGTGCCAGACCACAACCTTGTGTGCCAGACCACAACCTTGTGCAGTGCAAATCCTTGTGAAAACATGAACCAGTATTTAAGGGACTGTTTAATCTAGAAAGAGGAGAGAGTAGAGAGCTAAGCCAGGTTAGATCAGAGCCAGCGCAGAACAAGCTGGACTGACTAATAGCTTGCTCTAATAAATGTTATGATATGATTCATGATCTGATGATTGACCACTATAAATGAGAGTTAAGTACGAAGGCTCATATGAAAGCCTAGAGGTGGTAGTGTTGGGCTAACAAGGTTGCCTGTCAGACTCTAAAAGATGACAGACAAGGGCAAGTTAGTCGCCGCAGCAAGTGCTAGGTGACCTTTAGTGAGAAAAGGTTCAACCAGATAGAGGAGCATTGCTGACATGGATGCACCTGGGCATGGGAGCACCTGCAAATTATGATGTGTTAATGTTAATATCACCATAGCAACATTAAAAAAAGTCTGATGCATCTTTAAATATATATATATATTATATAGGTTAGACACTGGCTGTTGCTGAACAGGAAAGTGAAAGTCAATAATTGTTTTGTCGGGTTGCTTTCAACTTTTTGGAAGTGATGTTTCAAGAAGAATAACTTTAATATTTTTATCCTTTCCCATAATATTTTTATATCATTTGAAAGCAAATTTTATATTCTACAACTTGACGTTGAGTTTTTTTTGAGAGGATCATTAAAAAACACCATATAAATGAAAATGTAACAACTTAAAGCCATGTTGATAAAATCCCCCCAAAAAACTTTTTTCAAAGTGTCAGCGGAAGAAAAAATAGAGCATGTTAATGACACTTTCCTGTCAGCCATGCATCCTGCTTTCACCTTTATACCTGTGCAGAAAATCTTGTTTGTTTATGGGATAGAGTGTTTTGGGGGATTTTGTGTGTGTGTGTGTGTGCTTGCATTCATGCGTGTGTGTAGGGGAGGGGGGGGGGGGGGGGGGGGGGCCTGGTTATTGGAGTGTCAGTTAGTTGTTCATCCTATTTCAGGCTGGCTTGTTCTGCTATCTGGTAACAGAATTCAGCTCCTAAACTGTGCAGCCCATTCTCACCTGTGAACTCAGCCCGGCCAGTCAAACCCATGGGTGAATGCACAGTGCATAGATAGATAGTAACATGCTTAGATATGTCATGTGTGGCAACGACAAATTTTCTATCTAACTCCCCATGAGGGCTTGCTTCTCCTTGGAATAATACATTAACAAAATCAGCATGACAAAAGTACATGCAAAAATCGGTAGAAAGACTACTAACTGGCAAGCAAACATACACCGGCAGTTGGATGGACAACTTAATATTGCCATGCATGGCGTATGTATGATCTATGCATGTATGTATGTATTCACCCTATTATTCAAAATAAGAATGGGACAAGTGTCTTAAATAATGCAGGCTTGTTAAATTGGAATGGCACAAAAATATTATGGCTGGAGGGGGGGAAACTGGCTGCATGGGCAAGTGAGACTAATGCTGCTTATGTGGAAAACAGAACTTGCTTATAAAGAAGCTGACATGGTTCAATACACAGTGTGTTTACTCTGGAATCCACAGTTATGAATATGCAAAATAAATATTAACAGAAATAGCAATGTACTTAGATTTTAGATTGTGATAAAATGAACATTTCAGAAGAAATCCTTCCAAAACAATAAGCAGGCCCTCTGTGCAGACTGTACTGTCACAGTAGTTGGCCATGAATGCTCAGTTTACCTTTACATTACTGTAAATGACGATGGCTGTAATGACCGAAGAGGAGAAGTATGTGCGTGTGTGCATGCACATGTGTGTGTGTGTGAGAGTGAAAAATATTATTACTTTGTATATATCACCAATCTTTCTATATTTATGAGTCCTAATATATAATGCTTGATAGGAGGGAGAAGTTATGTGTGAGTGAGGGCTTGGACAATAAGTCTAGAATTACAACCAACATCAACTCGATCATCAGACAAAACTTGGCTCTTTCTAGCTAAATCTCTGTGACAGTTTATGAATTTGCTCACTATGATACTTTCGCTCTTATCTAGTAATCTAGCTAGCTAAACATTGAAAATTATTCGTGTTCAAAACCAATCATAACTGTAGTTTATTTTTTATTGCCTTCATTGCTGGCTAGAGCTTATCCACCACCAAGGAACTTCCTTGGGCTCAGGTAAAGCTTCTACATTCCATCTGTCCATGTTTCTACAAGGTAAGGAGTGCCACAAAAAAATGCCGTTAACTAAACCTTGAAGATTGCCTTTTGATCCAGAAGCTTCAACGGAGCACTTGAGATAGCTGTGAGAAAGCTATAGCTACTAACTTCATTGGTAGCCCTAACTACTGCATTATATATACTAGGCATGATTCAAAGAAAGAAATCATCAGATTAACTACTAACTTTCTAATTGCCCACAGCTTAGGCTAGCTTGAGCTATACAACAACAGCTTTAGACTCGTGAGTGCTGCAAGAAAGCTATAGCTACTAACCATAGCTAGCTACACTGGTCTGGGCTAGGAACAAAGAAAGAACTTTACTGATGAAAACTCCAATGCTAGCTGCTATTGCACTCCCTGATGTCTACAGATTTAGCATTGTCTAGCTATGGAAATGTGATTAATTTGAAAATAGTCCTGAGTATATGAGCAGCTTCTTATGCACATGTGCATATGATATCTTTGTGTACAGCTGCAGATTCCCCCAAAAATTAAGCAGAAGAGCTAGCTGTTTGATTTCCCAGAATGGATATAGAAAACAGACTTCAGAAAATGATAAACAGAAAATTCAAAGCATGCTTCTCAAACAGCAGAAAAGAGAACCGAGATAAAAATTTTAAAAAACCGAGTATAATTATATATATTAGAATAAATCATGGGAAGGAGCACAGCAGCTCACGATAGAGAAGCTTCCTTAGGCTCAGGTGAACTTTCATTTCGACTTAGCCATTCAAGTGATCAACACACTTTAACTAGGACACATTTGCTAAACTGCAAGTGATCATCACGAACAAAGGTTTTTGCTTCTAAATAGAAATGATCGTCACGATCCTTGAAAACTGTGAGAGAGTTATTACTCTTGGCTAATATAATACAATCTGACTACATTAATAATTTACAGATCGGTGTTTGCAGCTATGCTTGGGGTCGGACAATATTTAGAGCAATAATTTGAAAATAGACGTTTTTTATTGCACTTCGCTCACCACACAATGCCTTGCATTCATTTCTAGTAAGAAATTTAGTCGGTTCTTCTACATAGCTACATCACATCTCCTTTAGTCTCAATGCTTGAGTTCCAGGATAAGCACATGAACTTTGATGGAGCTTGCACATCTCTCACTGGCCTTGTGGTGGTTCTTGAGGTGAAATCCAGAGCTGGTGTAAGTGTAGTTTGATCTCTGACATTAACCAGTGAAGGCACAAACTACGGTTTTTCACAGTATCCCTATGACAGGATCATAATGAATTCAGCACATTCCCTCAGCACAGGCCTCGCACATCCACTAAATATGATCATAGAGCAATAATTATGCTCTATAGGATCACTTCTGTTACCACTATTCTGCTCCACAAAAATCATTGTCCCAACATTTTCACTCACTTGAAAATCCTTTGCTTTAGCTCTCTTACAAAACCAATTCTTTGTTGTTGTTGTCTTTCTTTATGTGTTTGTTCAGATCAGGTTTGATTACATCAATTCTGCTTCATGGCATCTGCTTCATTAGGAGCACAGAGAGTGCAGCCATGCTTGTTGATGATGAGCTTTTGATAAATAGTGGTATACAAAATTTATGATGGTCATGGCTTCAAGTTCAGAGTCTTGAGAATGGCTCCCCGACAGCCAGGCAAGGCAAATCCATTCCACAATCTCGATTGAACTGCTCACACTTTGACGATAAGCTGATGTGAAATATCTCTGTTCCTTCTCTCTTCTGGCCTGGTCTAAGATGGTGCTTACTCCCATAAAGTAGGATGTCCATTATCCCATGCATGTCCAGCAATTGCAGATTTCTCTGTAGGACATGTTTTAAAGGCATGTTGATGTTCTTTCTCTCTGGTTTTTCACCTTCTGTTGGTCTCCCCTACGTGGTACTTCCCACAGCTGCAAGGAATGTGCTACACGATGCGTGAGTGCACACCACTCGTAAAACATTCTTCTATGCTCAATTGTGTCCCCAGATATAAAAACGACTTTGATATTGAACTTCCTGCAGACCCTCCTGATGCAGGGGTCGATCCAGGAATTTTAGATTGGGGGGGTTGATGATAATACCGTTTGTGTTATGGGATGCTTCCTTTAATTGAAGAGGAGGCTACTGTGACTTATTGCCTGGTAAATATGGTAGCTCATTCTTATAACATCAGAAAATATTGTGAAAACATCGACTATTGTCTATATTATGTATTTATCTTCTCTATGTGTATATACAGTTGCTATCACTGCAGTGGCTGTTTTCATCCTCACTGTTGTTTTGTATTCAATCATCCTAAGACTGGTGTTAGTTGTGTTACATCACAGGAACCACAATAGGTGAGAACTTGTTAATAACATTAACTTGATTACTAATGTGTATGATGTAATATCTCAGTAGCCAGCAAGAAATTCCCAGTCACTATGAAGATGTCAATAGCAAGTATGTGTGGGAAACGTGTTATTGTAAATGTTAGTGAATATCATATTGACTTTCACTTTCACAGACAAGTAATGGAATTGAAGGAGTGTCAAGCATATGGAACAAGTCTCTGCATCAGGGCGCACCTCCCAGGGGGCTCCTACTGCAACCATAGAACATGAAGGAGTGTATGACAATATCTAACCATGCACAGCTGACTATATTATAGCAGCTATTATTTGTTCAAGTGTATAGTGAATATTAGAACATGTAGATATGAGATTTGACTTAATATACCTATCTGTATAAATCCATGACTTTTTCATGTATATATTTTGATGTTTCATTAATAATAGAGTCATAAGCAGAGCTTAAAAACAGATGTAACAAGAGGGGGGCAGGGGACATTCCACACCCTAAATTAATTGTTAATTGTTCCCAGGTGAAGTCTCTCTGAAACATCGAGTCAAGTTGGAAATTATAATTATTTTCTTGGGCTTGCAATAGAAGAAATATCATCCGAGATACATGGATCTCAAGTATTCACATTTTTCAATGTGTGGCATGGACTATGGCACATTGCTCTGGATGAAGCATCATCATTTCTCCATAATCAACATCATTTGAATACCCTCACTCCTGTACCATTTAATGTTATTATCACCCGAGATATCATAGCACATGGATAACAATATTAAAGGCTAGCATGCGTTAATATAATAGCCAAAAACTATGCAGTCATCTGGTGACCAAGATGAATCAAGACCAAAACTACCAGACAGCATTCCTGAGCTGTTGCAGAGAGAAAAATTTAACAGAGGCCAGAGAAAGTGGGCTGCAATATTGCTTCATCATGCATGTGGCCACAGAGAGAGGTTTATAGCCAGATCCAGCAAAGGTGGGAACCATCTTAGTGAGCCAACCAGCTAGAGTTTTGCACTTTTTGCAATGAATTTCATAATTACTTTCTTAACTGTCAGAAGTTTTAATAATCTACAAAGCTGAAAAAGGTGAGAAATACTTTATATTTTTACAATAGCCAAGAGGCTAGTAGAAATAAGTAAAAAGATGATTATAGTTAAGTAGTTAGAGGTCAAAGTGGTGCTAAGGGGTGTTGAATATAGTTCTCAAATTGTCCAAGTGAATTATTTAATAGAGAATTCCAGAGCCTAGTAATAGCAGGGGGAAATGAAAGGCAAGCAGACTGTGCTCTGTATGGGATTAGTTGGAGCAAGGCACTGGAGCAAGAGATGTAATGTTTAATGGCGTGTCAGTTACCATAAATTGCTGGAAAGGATCGCACTGTGGAAGAGAAGGAGCTATATTTTAAACAAGGAATGCCATGTAATGAAGAGAGTGAGAAGGACTTGAAGAAAAAGCCCCACTAGCGGCTGTTGTTGAGCCTGGTACAGTACCGCGTCAGGCAAGTTTAATGTTTATCTCCATACTAAAACGTTACTTGCTTCCTTCCATTGTTAGTGAGTATCTCAGATCCTGAAGGTGAGGGTAGCGCCTTCTGTGAACCTACACTTACCTTGCATCTGAAGAGAGGCCAGTTCCAGTGGTGACCCTGACCAGGAAGAAGTTGGATTATTCAGCTTCTTCTGGGCTGTTGCTACTGGATCTACTGGCTCTACCTCTTTGGACTAGAGGGGTGTTGTGGGAGAATTGGGTAAGGGTAATCGTTTAATAGACTTAGATAAGCTTAGACTGGTCATAGAAAGGATTAATAAGTGTTTGCAATGTGTAGCCAAGCTCCCTTACAACTGAAGGAAAAAATTTCCCATAGGGCAGGCATGGTGTGTCATATTTTTACTTTTTGTTCAATTGTAGTAACACTAAATACATCTCAAACCCTATATCTGTAGAAGCCCATTTCTTTGAAAATCCAGTCAGCTTGCATTGCTGGAATTAGTAATTCTGGTCTGGATGCATCACCACAGTCATGGGTATGGCCCCCCTCTTAGTTACAACAGTTTTTTTTGTTGTTTTTTTAACAATAGGGAGTGATGCAAATGCAGTAACAGATTATTATGTTGGATGCCGCTCATAGGTTACATGATTTTTATGGGGTTGGGCATGAAGACATCATTGATGTTAGTGTTACTGTTGACGGAACGTGGCATAGACGGGCCACACATCGAATTATGGCATTGCTGTGATGTCTTGGGAAACTGGAGAAGTTTTAAATTATTATCTAAGGTCTATCAAGCTTGCACACGAATACCTGAAGAAGAGATGCAACAAAGAATGGTTTGAGGGTCACAAGGTAAGTTGTGAAGCCAATTTTGAAGGCTGTTCTGGTTACATGGAAGTTGTAGGAACACAAAAACATATTTGGCATTCAGTGGATAGACGGAAGCTTTTAGGTACACAGACATAATTAGTGATGGGGTTGTTGGATGTCAAGCCTTATGGTCCTAGTGTTGAAATAGAGAAAGTAGAATATATAAATCACATTAGTAAGCGCATTTAAAGCATTTTGAGATGGGCGCTGTTGATGACGATGGCAAGCGTGTAACTTTGGTTGGTGCTATGGGGATCAGTCTCATGTGTCTATAATTAAAATGAAAACCTACTATGGGGAGCAATTACAAATAATGAGGACAACCTAGATGGTATGATCCGCAATGGTGAAAGCAATTTTTTAAATCAAATCCTCAACATGAGTGTTGTCCCAGGCATTTTGAGTTGAGCCTGCGCTAAATGTTTTGCCCAGTGTTTAGGCTGCTATAAACACACACAATCAAAATGAGAGTTTTAATTCTGTAGTGTGGAGTTGAGTGGACAAGACAGAGCATATGAGTGTGACAACTATCAGGCTTGCATTCGATTTAGGTGTGGTGAGCTTCAATGTTGGCTTTGGTAAGATTATGTCTAAAAGGTATATCTAGTAGTAGAGCTAACATGTCCTTTGAGTGTGTTTTGCTTTGTTTTGTCAAGCTTGCAGGGATTTCTCGAGGATGAGTGAAGACTGTGTGTGGAAGATGATGATGGATTGTTGGAAAGAGAAGAGCTAGTCAAGGAGAAAGTACACAACAACAACATGAGCACTAATGAAAGTATACAAGACAACAACCTTGTGTGCCAGACCACAACCTTGTGTGCCAGACCACAACCTTGTGTGCCAGACCACAACCTTGTGCAAATCTGTGTGCAAGACCACAAACATTTTGTGTACAAGACCACAACCATGTGCAGTGCAAATCCTTGTGAAAACATGAACCAGTATTAATTTTAAGGGACTGTTTAAGGGAGGCTTTTACCATTTTTTTAATGATTAAAAATAATAGTTTTTATTGCTCTATTCTATACCTTGATGCATGTAGTTGTTATGTTTCAAGTTTCAGAGTATTTTAATGCTCCATTATGAAGTTGTGCACCTTTTTGTGTATTCTATTTCACATTATCAAGCTATATACAAAATACCGTTTGAATCTTGAAGACGGCGCTCCTGCCAAAGGTAAGCGTATCTCCCTAACCGTTCATGATAGAAGTCTGGAAAAGGACTCTAAATGAAGCTCTCAGTAAGCTTCCAATTACCATAGTTACCACGCAGCCCTGTGCTGTCATCACATGATCTGCGCATCCTGTCAGGCAACCGTCATCATTTCGATTTTTAACAAAAAAATACTCCCCAAAAACACACCCACTTTTCATGGCTTCTCCTGAAAATCACTGTTTCCGAATCTGGAAATATTCTAACTTGCTCATTTTTTTAATGTATACAAGATTTTAATATATCATTTGAAAGTCCTTTCCCTGCTCTAAAAAGTGAATGATTAAAACATGTTTAAGTCCATCCATGGTGAAGGTATGCATATGGATATACATACCATGTTTAGAACTTCAGGTTGACCTCTCTTAAAATTCAGTTGTTGTGCTAATGATATTTTTAGCCATTCACTTTTCACTTCTATGATCACTCTAAGCACTTCCTAAGTGGGAAGTGGTTAGGACTAAGTGGCCATGAGTTAGAATATTTGCCCCTGATACTGAGGTGGGATCCATAACTTCACCTAGGTAGTAGATATGCAAAATCTGAGCATATCAAAAGAAAGCACATTCAATACACTGCATCTTGATAAAATTTCACCTGCATTGAGAAAAAGAAAAAAAAAGTTATGACAAGTTGTGTCGACCACCCCAGAAATGGTAAAAGCCTCCCTTAATCTAGAAAGAGGAGAGAGTAGAGAGCTAAGCCAGTTCAGATCAGAGCCAGCGCAGAACAAGCTGGACTGACTAATAGCTTGCTCTAATAAATGTTATGGTATGATTCATGATCTGATGATTGACCACTATACTTGAGAGTTAAGTACGAAGGCTCATATGAAAGCCTAGAGGTGGTAGTGTTGGGCTAACAAGGTTGCTTGTCAGACTCTAAAAGATGACAGACAAGGGCAAGTTAGTCGCCGCAGCAAGTGCTCGGTGACCTTTAGTGAGAAAAGGTTCAACCAGATAGAGAAGTATTGCTGACATGGATGCACCTGGGCATGGGAGCACCTGCAAATTATGATGTGTTAATGTTAATATCACCATAGCAACATAAAAAAAGTCTGATGCATCTTTAAATATATATATATATTATATAGGTTAGACACTGGCTGTTGCTGAAAAATAGAGGAAAGTGAAAGTCAATAATTGTTTTGTCAGATGGCTTTCAACCTTTTGGAAGTGATGTTTCAAGAAGAATAACTTTAATATTTTTATCCTTTCCCATAATATTTTTATATCATTTGAAAGCAAATTTTATATTCTACAACTTGAAGTTGAGTTTTTGTTTGAGAGGATCATTAAAAAAAACACCATATAAATGAAAATGTAACGACATAAAGTCATGTTGATAAAATCAACAAAAAAATTAAAATTTTCAAAGTGTCAGCGGAAGAAAAAATAGAGCATGTTAATGACACTTTCCTGTCAGCCATGCATCCTGCTTTCACCTTTATACCTGTGCAGAAAATCTTGTTTGTTTATGGGATAGACAGTTTTGGGGGATTTTGTGTGTGTGTGTGTGTGCTTGCATTCATGCGTGTGTGTTGGGGAGGGGGGGCTGGTTATTGGAGTGTCAGTTAGTTGTTCATCCTATTTCAGGCTGGCTTGTTCTGCTATCTGGTAACAGAATTCAGCTCCTAAACTGTGCAGCCCATTCTCACCTGTGAACTCAGCCCGGCCAGTCAAACCCATGGGTGAATGCACAGTGCGCATAGATAGATAGTAACATGCTTAGATATGTCATGTGTGGCAACGACAAATTTACTATCTAACTCCCCATGAGGGCTTGCTTCTCCTTGGAATAATACATTAACAAAATCAGCATGACAAAAGTACATGCAAAAATCGGTAGAAAGACTACTAACTGGCAAGCAAACATGCACCGGCAGTTGGATGGACAACTTAATATTGCCATGCATGGCGTATGTATGATCTATGCATGCATGTATGTATTCACCCTATTATTCAAAATAAGAATGGGACAAGTGTCTTAAATAATGCAGGCTTGTTAAATTGGAATGGTACAAAAATATCATGGCTGGAGGGGGAAAAACTGGCTGCATGGGCAAGTGAGACTGATGCTGCTTATGTGGAAAACCGAACTTGCTTATAAAGAAGCTGACATAGTTCAATACACAGTGTGTTTACTCTGGAATCCACAGTTATGAATATGCAAAATAAATATTAACAGAAATAGGAATGTACTTAGATTTTAGATTGTGATAAAATGAACATTTCAAAAGAAATCCTTCCAAAACAATAAGCAGGCCATCTGTGCAGACTGTACTGTCACAGTATTTGGCCATGAATGCTCAGTTTACCTTTACATTACTGTAAATGACGATGGCTGTAATGACCGAAGAGGAGAAGTATGTGCATGTGTGCGTGCACATGTGTGTGTGTGTGAGAGTGAAAAATATTATTACTTTGTATATATCACCAATCTTTCTATATTTATGAGTCCTTATATATAATGCTTGATAGGAGAGAGAAGTTATATGTGCATGAGGGCTTGGACAATAAGTCTAGAATTACAACCAACATCAACTCGATCAGCAGACAAAACTTGGCTAAATCTCTGTGACAGTTTATGAATTTCCTCACTATGATACTTTCGCTCTTATCTAGTAATCTAGCTAGCTACACATTGAAAATTATTCGTGTTCAAAACCAATCATAACTGGAGTTTATTTTTTATTGCGTTCATTGCTGGCTAGAGTTTATCCACCATCGAGGAACTTCCTTGGGCTCAGGTAAAGCTTCTACATTCCATTCCATCTGTCCATGTTTCTACAAGGTAAGGAGTGCCACAAAAAAATGCCGTTAACTAAACCTTGAAGATTGCCTTTTGATCCAGAAGCTTCAACGGAGCACTTGAGATAGCTGTGAGAAAGCTATAGCTACTAACTTCATTGGTAGCCCTAACTACTGCATTATACTAGGCACGATTCAAAGAAAGAAATCATCAGATTAACTACTAACTTTCTAATTGCCTACAGCTTAGGCTAGCTTGAGCTATACAACAACAGCTTTAGACTCGTGAGTGCTGCAAGAAAGCTATAGCTACTAACCATAGCTAGCTACACTGGTCTGGGCTAGGAACAAAGAAAGAACTTTACTGATGAAAACTCCAATGCTAGCTGCTATTGCACTCCCTGATGTCTACAGATTTAGCATTGTCTAGCTATGGAAATGTGATTAATTTGAAAATAGACCTGAGTATATGAGCAGCTTCTTATGCACATGTGCATATGATATCTTTGTACACAGCTGCAGATTCCCCCAAAAATTAAGCAGAAGAGCTAGCTGTTTGATTTCCCAGAATGGATATAGAAAATAGACTTCAGAAAATGATAGACAGAAAATTCAAAGCATGCTTCTCAAACAGCAGAAAAGAGAACCGAGATAAAAATTTTAAAAAACCGAGTATATATAATATATATTAGAATAAATCATGGGAAGGAGCACAGCAGCTCACGATAGAGAAGCTTCCTTAGACTCAGGTGAACTTTCATTTCGACTTAGCCATTCAATTGATCAACACACTTTAACTAGGACACATTTGCTAAAATGCAAGTGATCATCACGAACAAAGGTTTTTGCTTCTAAATAGAAATGATCGTCACGATCCTTGAAAACTGTGAGAGTTATTACTCTTGGCTAATTCTCCATATTATAATACAATCTGACTACATTAATAATTTACAGATCAGTGTTTGCAGCTATGCTTGGGGTCGGACAATACTTAGAGCAATAATTTGAAATAGACGTTTTTATTGCACTTCGCTCACCACACAATGCCTTGCATTCATTTCTAGTAAGAAATTTAGTCAGTTCTTCTACATAGCTACATAACATCTCCTTTAGTCTCAATGCTTGAGTTCCAGGACAAGCACATGAACTTTGATGGAGCTTGCACATCTCTCACTGGCCTTGTGGTGGTTCTTGAGGTGAAATCCAGAGCTGGTGTAAGTATAGTTTGATCTCTGACATTAACCGGTGAAGGCACAAACTACGGTTTTTCACAGTATCTCTATGACAGGATCATAATGAATTCAGCACATTCCCTCAGCACAGGCCTCGCACATCCACTAAATATGATCATAGAGCAATAATTATGCTCTATAGGATCACTTCTGTTGCCCACTATTCTGCTCCACAAAAATCATGGTCCCAACATTTTCACTCACTTGAAAATCCTTTGCTTTAGCTCTCTTACAAAACCAATTCTTTGTTGTTGTTGTCTTTCTTTATGTGTTTGTTCAGATCAGGTTTGATTACATCAATTCTGCTTCATGGCATCTGCTTCATTAGGAGCACAGAGAGTGCAGCCATGCTTGTTGATGATGAGCTTTTGATAAATAGTGGTATACAAAATTTATGATGGTCATGGCTTCAAGTTCAGAGTCTTGAGAGTGGCTCCCCGACAGCCAGGCAAGGCAAATCCATTCCACAATCTCGATTGAACTGCTCACACTTTGACGATAAGCTGATGTGAAATATCTCTGTTCCTTCTCTCTTCTGGCCTGGTCTAAGATGGTGCTTACTCCCATAAAGTAGGATGTCCATTATCACATGCATGTCCAGCAATTGCAGATTTCTCTGTAGACATGTTTTAAAGGCATGTTGATGTTCTTTCTCTCTGGTTTTTCACCTTCTGTTGGTCTCCCCTATGTGGTACTTCCCACAGCTGCAAGGAATGTGCTACACAATGCGTGAGTGCATACCACTCGTAAAACAATCTTCTATGCTCAGTTGTGTCGCCAGATATAAAAACAACTTTGATATTGAACTTCCTGCAGACCCTCCTGATGCAGGGGTGGATCCAGGAATTTTAGATTGGGGGGGTTGATGAACTACTCACGGCCATAGCCAGGGGTGTTTCCATGTTGCCCGGAAATCCTTCCCCCTCTTTCCTGAATCATGATTAGATCAATTAATCATTTTGCAAGAAAGCACCGTCCTGCATTTCTCTTCGCAATTATATAACAAGACATATCATCACCAACATTATTATAACAAGAAATGTAAAATTGAACATGGTATCCTTTAAAAAAAATTGTGAGTGATAGTGCAAGTGCTCAGTAAACTCCCTTAATTATTCCTGGCTATGGTCCTGGCTGACTGCCTACTAACAACCTAAGGAAGATGCCGGGGTGGATCCAGGAATTAAGGTATATACAGGGGGGAGGGGGTTGCAGGGGTGGAGAACTAGCCCATGCACACTGTACTGTGTAATGAATAAGAATATTTATCAACAGCAACTAAAGATAAAAAAGAAACTATTTTCAGTCAATAAATAGTGAAGCTTGAAAGAGTCTGCTCGGGTGATACTGCACAAAAGCAGGCCGATATCATCAACTGATACTCTCACTCCATAGTTCATAGCTATTACAGCAAGATCAGAAAAGTGTTGTTCAGTCAAAGTCGACCTTGTATATGTATTTATCCTCCGACCTGAGCAAACTAAATGATCGTTCTGCTTCAGCACTGGTGATAGGCAGAGTGCAAGCAATGACTAGTAGGCAATGAATGTTTGGGAAAGAGTCAGAGTCACAAGAGCTAAGAGCTAGGAGAAGATTGTTGGGGATGGTAGCCTCTTCTTTGTCTCGCTTATGCTCCCACAATGATTGCCATCTTCTTAGTTCACTTTTTAGAGACAAGGAACATGGAAGATCTTGTTCCCAGTACAGAAGGTCATATATATGTTGTGATAGTTGAACACTCGGATTGCAGTTGAGCACTGTGGGCACAAGGCACAAAAGCATATGACTTTGTTTTCCCTCACCTTGATATCTTTCCTCCAACTGGTTAATGAATGAATCCAGCACTGGTATAGCAATGACTCTCTTGTAATGCTCTTTTGCTGATTGACTTGGAGTGTTGCTTCGATTCCGTTGAATGCTTGTCTTTCTTGGAATACTCTCACTCACACCAATTGACTCAGCCAATTCAAGTACCTCACAATACCAAAAGCTAAAAATGGTGTCAATAGGTTTTCAAACATTCAATCACTTCAGTAACTTTGTTATAGCCCTCATATATATCTTGATCCTGCTTCTGAAGTTTTGAAGCAAGTATTTTCACATCATCAAGAACATTCTTGAAAAGAAGAGAGAGCAGCTTTCATACCTTGTGCTTTCACTCTTGTCTCAGTATCCCAATTCCAGCTCCCATCTGATGAGCCTAAATTTGGGTAATCAGTAGGACACAAAATGCCATCTAAGAAAGTGATAAGTGGCTCATACATTTCAAGAAACACTTCAAAGCATGTATGTCTCTCCACCCATCTTGTCTTACGGAAGCTTTCTTGCTTTTGAAGAAGGCAAGAATTCATTGACTGTAAGTTCAAAAAGGTTTTGTCTCTTAGGGCTGTGAGCTAAAAAGAGGTGTGCTTCATTTATAACTAAAATCAAGTTTCGTACTTCCTGAACAAGACATGCTCTGGCAATTGAAAGATTGAGGCAGTGTGAGTAGCAGTGTGTGTACAGAGCTAGTGGGCTGACCTCCTTGACTTTAGATTGGACTCCTGCAATGCCGGATGACATCACAGATGCTCAATCATAAGCTTGCCCTCTAATTCTACAGGGATCTAAAGAAACTGAAGGACTAGATCAAGAATCTTTCTGAAATGGATGAGGCATTGGCTCAGTTCAAGTAGACAAAGCTAATCTGGCACTCATTGATATGAGGATCAGTGGGAGAGGACAGATCAACATACCTGAAGCACACAGAAAGAATCTCTTGGGATCCGTGGCTTCATCAGCAATGATGGCAATTTTTTTTCTCAGAGCTGTTCAGTTATATGCTCTCTAATTTTAGATGCATAACATATGTGAATAACCTCATTTTGAATGGTCTTGCTGGTATACTTCGCGTTCCTTTTAGCTGAGAGAAGGTGTTTGTGTAGGAGCTTATCTGTCTTAGCCAAAAGCTGAAGTGTGGCTACTGAATTACCCCTGTTGACATCTTCATCTGAGAAATCCACTCTGTAGTCAGAGTGGCCTCTGAATGGTAGTGCTTGCTTTGCCAACAACTCTACAGCCAAAACTATCTGCTGGAGAACATGCTTGTTCTCTTCAGCTTGTTGGTTGCCCTGTTTCAATAGCCTTGGTATCTATCCTTTCATCTGGTTGGTTAAAATTTCTGAGAAAAAGGTCTACCCTCTCAGCTGCATGGGTGAGTATGATCATGGCATACAAGTACACCATCCTTGCCAAGTGCTTTTGAGTATGGTTTCTGGTATGGGGACAAAACTAACAAACCAGAACGATTGCCAAATCCAGAAACACTGCCTCTACCCGGCTGCTCTTGAAAAACTATACTATATCTGCAAAGACCACCTGCAAGAACAGTGCTGTATGAAAGCCATGGAAATTGTACTAACCATCCAAGCTGGAAGGATACACTCCAGGTTTTTCCTAGTTTGGTAACCTGATGTGAATGAAGATGATCAAAAGAAGAAGGTTTGGAATGATGAGAACGATATTGCTTCTTACCGATCATCTGGGATATTATTTACTAATGACCTAAGCTTATCCCAGTTACCTTGAGCGGCTTCAACTATTGTCCCTAAGTCCACCTGTCCACTAGTTGACGGAACTACACTGAGTGATGTAGTCATCGTATCAATTGTTGCTGAGCATAACTGAGAAACAGTAGTTGGCATTGACAAGGAAGAGCTCGATGTAGTGGTTGTGACTGTCATTGATGGTGATTGAACAAATAAATCTATATTCAGTTGATGCACTAGATTTACCATCATCAGCAGTTGTTGGCACAGGGATATGAGACCCAGACTCGATTCTACATTAATTAGAAGGCTATTATAAATTGAGCATGCTGTATATTGTATCTTACCTTTTTTTATAAAGTTGTCAGCTGGGTGCAATCCCTGGGTACTGGCCTCTTTCTACTTCCAGACATGGCAATATTGATGGCAGATGCAAAATGAATGCTATATAGCTATTATCATGTGCACAGCCACATTCCAGGAGTGTGGGGTTACTAGAATTTTAACAGTTTGTAGTTTAACCCAAGTGTCTATATCTAACAAAGTGTCTATATCTAACAAAACTGGAGGTGGAGCTAGTGTTTAGAACATTATGGGTGGGTTGCAACCCCAGAACCCCCCCCCCTGGATCACCCCTGTGTGTCACCTGCCTCTGTTTCAATGTCTCGTCTCACGAAAGGCTAGAGCATTTAGTCAAAATGTCAAGAGAGAAAATTTCAAGTGGATTATCGAGAAAATGGTCATAGTAATTTAGGAATAATATGTATGTAAATACACACACACATGTAACACACTCGTATACAGTGATATGCAAGATAAATACACTTGTCTTCAGCTATAACTCATCCTTGCTAGAGGAGCAGGTTGAGGTACCTACCAAAACCAAAGGAGGATGTAATGAGGACATTGAGATCAACAGGGAACCGAAGGCTGAAAACAGGGAAGAAAAGATGGCTGAAAACAGGGAGGAAATGATTTTTGTGCAATCGTCATCATTCCCAGCAATAAATGGATCACCTCCAACATTCTATAGCTCCATCTGAGAAATATAGATCTCCAAGTACCCTACCTCATACCTAGGTTCACAGCACCATTGCACTGGGCAGCACAATTCTTAGGAAATTGCCAAACAGGAAGTGTACAAGCACAATATACCATTACAGATAAGCAATTCTATGGGACATACAGCTCAGTGTGACCTGTATGTAGAGGAATGGAACTTGCATGAGATGACATTACCTCAGCTTTAGTATAGGAAACATTGTCATACAAATGGATTTGCTACCACAAGCACTGTGCTCTGTCATCTCACAGATGTCAATGTAATTCTCCATTTTGTGCCTACATTTGTTACCAATAAAATTGTGGAAAAGCATGGCATTAAAAAAACACCCACAGTCCCTTTTCCACCTCACCTTGAATGGCCTCATTCTCACTAGTCCCAACGATGCTGTGGTATAATTGAGCATGCATGGTGCGCAAGATATCACTCGGGTTAAAACCCAATCTCCTTAAACGATTAAAATCCTGACAACAACAGTCTTGAATGCAGTCACACTTGCGAGTAGTGTGAGTGGGATTGTTCTCATCATTACTACTGTCAGCAGCCCTTGTGGGAGCATCTCTAGAGTGTTTGGCTGTCACTGGGGGGGAATGTTAGTATTCTTTAGCCAGTTGACAATATGATGGATTGTAATCCACATCTGTTGCATGCATTGTGCAATCTGTACTGTGCTGCATGGTTCGCAATATTTGCATTAAATTCATGAGTCCAACAGTATGGCAGTGATGGATTTGATTTTGCTACTCACTAACATGAGGAGGCACATAAAGAGGAGGAATCACTAGATGATATAGCTGGTAATAGCTAGCTATATGCCTGGATAGCTGTCAGAAACTCTCTCCCTGTGACCTCTTATAAGTCACTAGCAGTTTCTGATGACGCCAAACCCTTGCCTGAGAACCTAGATGCACCACACCTCTTGCCCTCAAGACCTTGGTAAGACCAATACACTAACCTCAATCCCTCACTAGAGCTTGTTAGGAATTGAAGAACAATAATCAAATGCACATTAAAAACATATCAATAAGCACAATATCACTAGTAATCTATATCTTTCGATGATAGACTTACTCAGTCTTAATTGTCTTTCTTAATCGTTCGCTTTCTTTCTTTCTTTGTTCTTTTTTCTCTCTTTGCTGTTCTTCTCTTTTATAGATTCTGTCACAGTTCACGTATTGGTTTTGTGGGTAGTCTGTCTTCTCTGGTATCTGTGGTTTTACACCTTCTGATGTAGGTGAGTAATCAGGTGAGAGATTCCCACAGATTGTTCCTCCTTTCCCAGAGGTGTCAGAGGCAGTCACACCACAGGTTGTTCCTCCTTTTCCAGAGGTGTCAGAGGCAGTCACAACGTGATACCCACAGGTTGTTCCTCCTTTTCCAGAGGTGTCAGCAGTTGTCAGGATGCTCCCTGACACTCATCCATCGTTCAAGTGAGAGCCATGCCCTCGTGATAGGCCATCAGCATTGGCATTGCGTGTGCCAGGCTTGTGTTGCTTCCTGGGTTGGAAAACCAAGACAAAATCACCCATATCATATTACCTACTCACAGCCTTTTTGTCATAATAATATTTTTGTTTTTCTTTCACATCGGTTTCATTTGCAGCAGCCAACTCCTGCACTGTCTCCATCTTCTCTCGAAGGAGTTGAAGGTACTCGATTACGGGTTGACCACATTGATGTGAGGTGATACACCCACTGCAAGCTCATGTGTCTTCCCGTCTATCTGTAACTCGATTCTCGCGGCAGGGAACCAAGCCTTTCGAGAACTAGCAGTGGTGTAGGGTATTTTCCATCCTAGTCGGTCTTTGCTGTCGATGCACCTCGGATGTACTATGGATTTCGAGCAGCCTGTGTCCAGCAACGCCACTACAGACTTGCCGTTGACCTTGGCTATTCTTGTCTAAGTTGATAAATTCGTCCGGATGTATGTGCTGTGTCCAAAATTGACTCTTTCCATTTTTACTCGACAATCTTTTCGAAAATGTCCTTTTTTCCCGCATCTGAAACATTCTATCTGTTTCAAGTCCCTACCGGGTGGAGAGTAGACACCTTTATTTCCCTCTGCCTCTGGATGCTTCTGCTCCAGTGGTCTTGGGTGATTCCGAGTGTCCCTAGGTTTCGGTCGAAACCTCTCTCTCTGGTCGGATTTCTTTGGTATTCCTCCTCCTTGTCGCTGACTGGACAAATAGCGTACAACAGCCTCACCCAGTTCCTCATAAGTGTCGGGGTGCAACCATCGCATCTGCCCCTCCAACCACCCTGGAAGACGCTTTAGTGCTAGCTCATAGAGCATAGTATCTCGTTCCGTCTTGTTGGAGGAGTCCAACCACTGGTGGAAGGACTGTTTGTACGACCTGAACCTTTCATCGGGGTTAGTTCCGTCGAATGTCTGGTCAAATACCTTGGCTCGGTATGTTTCAGAGGTTACCTTGTAGATATTCAAGAGGGCTTCTTTGACCTGCTCGTAATCGGTCTGACTCAGTGCTGGCAGAGCTGCCACTGCTGTCTACCCTTGATGAGACAACGAACCTCTTAAGTAGTTCGCCCAATGTCGGGCTGGCCAACTTTTCGTGCTGGCTGTCACCTCGAACATTTTCAGGTATGCGCCCATATCGTCGGTGCCTTCACTAAACTTCTGCAAGTTTATCTTGGGAGGTGCTATTTCTGCTAACTGAGTAATTCTTGCAAGCTAAGCAATTTTTGTAATAATAGTCAACCATTTTGTTGAGTAGCTCAAGTTGACCTTAGTGGACTTTGCTTCACTACTCTTGGACCTTGCTATTCCAAGTTATAGGCTAGAACACAAACAAAGGGTTGGAACTGATTCAAATAAGAAAAGCTCATATACAGTTATACGTTAATTTCGTTATACATAGAACGTGTGTGCATCTGGTGTTAAACTGTTTGAATCTTTATGAAACTTGGTCATTGATGTATTCTTATGGTAAGGATTAAATAGTGTGGAGGAGGAAAATCACAACAAAAATTTAATCTTCGTCCACATCCAGTAGACAAGCCACTATAGTGGCTTTTACACATCAAAGGGTTAAGTAGTTAGAGGTCAAAGTGCTGCTAAGGGGTGTTGAATATAGTTCTCAAATTGTCCAAGTGAATTATTTAATAGAGAATTCCAGAGCCTAGTAATAGCAGGGGGAAATGAAAGGCAAGCAGACTGTGCTCTGTTTGAAGAAAAAGCCCCACTAGCGGCTGTTGTTGAGCCTGGTACAGCACCGCGTCAGGCAAGTTTAATGTTTATCTCCATACTAAAACGTTACTTGCTTCCTTCCATTGTTAGTGAGTATCTCAGATCCTGAAGGTGAGGATAGCGCCTTCTGTGAACCTTCACTTACCTTGCATCTGAAGAGAGGCCAGTTCAAGTGGTGACCCTGACCAGGAAGAAGTTGGATTATTCAGCTTCTTCTGGGCTGTTGCTACTGGATCTACTGGCTCTACCTCTTTGGACTAGAGGGGTGTTGTGGGAGAACTGGGTAAGGGTAATCGTTTAATAGACTTAGATAAGCTTAGACTGGTCATAGAAAGGATTAATAAGTGTATGGAATGTGTAGACAAGCTCCCTTACAACTGAAGGAAAATATTTCCTATAGGGCAGGCATGGTGTGTCATATTTTTACTTTTTGTTCAATTGTAGTAACACTAAATACATCTCAAACCCTATATCTGTAGAAGCCCATTTCTTTGAAAATCCAGTCAGCTTGCATTGCTGGAATTAGTCATTCTGGTCTGGATGCATCACCACAGTCTCATGGGTATGGCCCCCCTCTTAGTTACAACAGTTGTTTTTTTTAGTTGTTTTTTTAACAATAGGGAGTGATGCAAATGCAGTAA
This sequence comes from Cladorhizidae sp. MBARI D1340-BT2, assembly GCA_028752905.1. Taxonomy (NCBI): domain Eukaryota; kingdom Metazoa; phylum Porifera; class Demospongiae; order Poecilosclerida; family Cladorhizidae; species Cladorhizidae sp. MBARI D1340-BT2. Next base: position 38,077,071 of record JAQNBH010000015.1, read on the forward strand.
CAGATTATTATGTTGGATGCCGCTCATAGGTTACATGATTTTTATGGGGTTGGGCATGAAGACATCATTGATGTTAGTGTTACTGTTGACGGAACGTGGCATAGACGGGCCACACATCGAATTATGGCATTGCTGTGATGTCTTGGGACACTGGAGAAGTTTTAAATTATTATCTAAGGTCTATCAAGCTTGCACACGAATACCTGAAGATGAGATGCAACAAAGAATGGTTTGAGGGTCACAAGGTAAATTGTGAAGCCAATTTTGAAGGCTGTTCTGGTTACATGGAAGTTGTAGGAACACAAAAACATATTTGGCATTCAGTGGATAGACGGAAGCTTTTAGGTACACAGACATAATTAGTGATGGGGTTGTTGGATGTCAAGCCTTATGGTCCTAGTGTTGAAATAGAGAAAGTAGAATATATAAATCACATTAGTAAGCGCATTTAAAGCATTTTGAGATGGGCGCTGTTGATGACGATGGCAAGCGTGTAACTTTGGTTGGTGCTATGGGGATCAGTCTCATGTGTCTATAATTAAAATGAAAACCTACTATGGGGAGCAATTACAAATAATGAGGACAACCTAGATGGTATGATCCGCAATGGTGAAAGCAATTTTTTTAATCAAATCCTCAACATGAGTGTTGTCCCAGGCATTTTGAGTTGAGCCTGTGCTAAATGTTTTGCCCAGTGTTTAGGCTGCTATAAACACACAGAATCAAAATGAGAGTTTTAATTCTGTAGTGTGGAGTTGAGTGGACAAGACAGAGCATATGAGTGTGACAAGTATCAGGCTTGCATTCGATTTAGGTGTGGTGAGCTTCAATGTTGGCTTTGGTAAGATTATGTCTAAAAGGTATATCTAGTAGTAGAGCTAACATGTCCTTTGAGTGTGTTTTGCTTTGTTTTGTCAAGCTTGCAGGGATTTCTCGAGGAGGAGTGAAGACTGTGTGTGGAGGATGATGATGGATTGTTGGAAAGAGAAGAGCTAGTCAAGGAGAAAGTACACAACAACAACATGAGCACTAATGGAAGTATACAAGACCACAACCTTGTGTGCCAGACCACAACCTTGTGTGCCAGACCACAACCTTGTGTGCCAGACCACAACCTTGTGCAAATCTGTGTGCAAGACCACAAACATGTTGTGTGCAAGACCACAACCAGTGTGCAGTGCAAATCCTTGTGAAAACATGAACCAGTATTTAAGGGACTGTTTAATCTAGAAAGAGGAGAGAGTAGAGAGCTAAGCCAGGTTAGATCAGAGCCAGCGCAGAACAAGCTGGACTGACTAATAGCTTGCTCTAATAAATGTTATGATATGATTCATGATCTGATGATTGACCACTATACTTGAGAGTTAAGTACGAAGGCTCAATATGAAAGCCTAGAGGTGGTAGTGTTGGGCTAACAAGGTTGCTTGTCAGACTCTAAAAGGTGACAGACAAGGGCAAGTTAGTCGGCGCAGCAAGTGCTCGGTGACCTTTAGTGAGAAAAGGTTCAACCAGATAGAGGAGCATTGCTGACATGGATGCACCTGGGCATGGGAGCATCTGCAAATTATGATGTGTTAATGTTAATATCACCATAGCAACGTAAAAAAAGTCTGATGCATCTTTAAATATATATATATATTATATAGAGGAAAGTGAAAGTCAATAATTATTTTATCAGGTTGCTTTCAACCTTTTGGAAGTGATGTTTCAAGAAGAATAACTTTAATATTTTTATCCTTTCCCATAATATTTTTATATCATTTGAAAGCAAATTTTATATTCTACAACTTGACGTTGAGTTTTTGTTTGAGAGGATCATTAAAAAACACACCATATAAATGAAAATGTAACGACATAAAGCCATGTTGATAAAATCCAATAAAACAAACTTTTTTCAAAGTGTCAGCGGAAGAAAAAATAGAGCATGTTAATGACACTTTCCTGTCAGCCATGCATCCTGCTTTCACCTTTATACCTGTGCAGAAAATCTTGTTTGTTTATGGGATAGGGGGATTTTGTGTGTGTGTGTGTGTGCTTCCATTCATGCGTGTGTGTTGGGGAGGGAGGGGGGGGGGGCTGGTTATTGGAGTGTCAGTTAGTTGTACATCCTATTTCAGGATGGCTTGTTCTGCTATCTGGTAACAGGATTCAGCTCCTAAACTGTGCAGCCCATTCTCACCTGTCAACTCAGCCCGGCTAGTCAAACCCATGGGTGAATGCACAGTGCATAGATAGATAGTAACATGCTTAGATATGTCATGTGTGGCAACGATAAATTTTCTATCTAACTCCCCATGAGGGCTTGCTTCTCCTTGGAATAATACATTAACAAAATCAGCATGACAAAAGTACATGCAAAAATCGGTAGAAAACTACTAACTGGCAAGCAAACATGCACCGGCAGTTGGATGGACAACTTAATATTGCCATGCATGGCGTATGTATGATCTATGCATGTATGTATGTATTCACCCTATTATTCAAAATAAGAATGGGACAAGTGTCTTAAATAATGCAGGCTTGTTAAATTGGAATGGTACAAAAATATCATGGATGGAGGGGGAAAAACTGGCTGCATGGGCAAGTGAGACTGATGCTGCTTATGTGGAAAACCGAACTTGCTTATAAAGAAGCTGACGTGGTTCAATACACAGTGTGTTTACTCTGGAATCCACAGTTATGAATATGCAAAATAAATATTGACAGAAATAGCAATGTACTTAGATTTTAGATTGTGATAAAATGAACATTTCAAAAGAAATCCTTCCAAAACAATAAGCAGGCCCTCTGTGCAGACTGTATTGTCACAGTAGTTCGCCATGAATGCTCAGTTTACCTTTACATTACTGTAAATGACGATGGCTGTAATGACCGAAGAGGAGAAGTATGTGCATGTGTGCATGCACGTGTGTGTGTGTGAGAGTGAAAAATATTATTACTTTGTATATATCACCAATCTTTCTATATTTATGAGTCCTAATATATAATGCTTGATAGGAGAGAGAAGTTAAATATGTGCGTGAGGGTTTGGTTATAAGTCTAGAATTACAACCAACATCAACTCGATCAGCAGACAAAACTTGGCTCTTTCTAGCTAAATCTCTGTGACAGTTTATCAATTTCCTCACTATGATACTTTCGCTCTTATCTAGTAATCTAGCTAGCTACACATTGAAAATTATTCGTGTTCAAAACCAATCATAACTGTAGTTTATTTTTTATTGCCTTCATTGCTGGCTAGAGCTTATCCACCATCGAGGAACTTCCTTGGGCTCAGGTAAAGCTTCTACATTCTATCTGTCCATGTTTCTACAAGGTAAGGAGTGCCACCCAAAAATACCGTTAACTAAACCTTGAAGATTGCCTTTTGATCCAGAAGCTTCAACGGAGCACTTGAGATAGCTGTGAGAAAGCTATAGCTACTAACTTCATTGGTAGCCCTAACTACTGCATTATACTAGGCATGATTCAAAGAAAGAAATCATCAGATTAACTACTAACTTTCTAATTGCCCACAGCTTAGGCTAGCTTGAGCTATACAACAACAGCTTTAGACTCGTGAGTGCTGCAAGAAAGCTATAGCTACTAACCATAGCTAGCTACACTGGTCTGGGCTAGGAACAAAGAAAGAACTTTACTGATGAAAACTCCAATGCTAGCTGCTATTGCACTCCCTGATGTCTACAGATTTAGCATTGTCTAGCTATGGAAATGTGATTAATTTGAAAATAGTCCTGAGTATATGAGCAGCTTCTTATGCACATGTGCATATGATATCTTTGTGCACAGCTGCAGATTCCCCCAATAATTAAGCAGAAGAGCTAGCTGTTTGATTTCCCAGAATGGATATAGAAAACAGACTTCAGAAAATGATAGACAGAAAATTCAAAGCATGCTTCTCAAACAGCAGAAAAGAGAACCGAGATAAAAAAATTTAAAAACCGAGTGCATATATATTAGAATAAATCATGGGAAGGAGCACAGCAGCTCACGATAGAGAAGCTTCCTTAGTCTCAGGTGAACTTTCATTTCGACTTAGCCATTCAATTGATCAACACACTTTAACTAGGACACATTTGCTAAAATGCAAGTGATCATCACGAACAAAGGTTTTTGCTTCTAAATAGAAATGATCGTCACGATCCTTGAAAACTGTGAGAGTTATTACTCTTGGCTAATTCTCCATATTATAATACAATCTGACTACATTAATAATTTACAGATCGGTGTTTGCAGCTATGCGCTTGGGGTCGGACAATACTTAGAGCAATAATTTGAAATAGACGTTTTTTATTGCACTTCGCTCACCACACAATGCCTTGCATTCATTTCTAGTAAGAAATTTAGTCAGTTCTTCTACATAGCTACATCACATCTCCTTTAGTCTCAATGCTTGAGTTCCAGGACAAGCACATGAACTTTGATGGAGCTTGCACATCTCTCACTGGCCTTGTGGTGGTTCTTGAGGTGAAATCCAGAGCTGGTGTAAGTGTAGTTTGATCTCTGACATTAACCAGTGAAGGCACAAACTACGGTTTTTCACAGTATCTCTATGACAGGATCATAATGAATTCAGCACATTCCCTCAGCACAGGCCTCGCACATCCACTAAATATGATCATAGAGCAATAATTATGCTCTATAGGATCACTTCTGTTGCCCACTATTCTGCTCCACAAAAATCATGGTCCCAACATTTTCACTCACTTGAAAATCCTTTGCTTTAGCTCTCTTACAAAACCAATTCTTTGTTGTTGTTGTTGTCTTTCTTTATGTGTTTGTTCAGATCAGGTTTGATTACATCAATTCTGCTTCATGGCATCTGCTTCATTAGGAGCACAGAGAGTGCAGCCATGCTTGTTGATGATGAGCTTTTGATAAATAGTGGTATACAAAATTTATGATGGTCATGGCTTCAAGTTCAGAGTCTTGAGAGTGGCTCCCCGACAGCCAGGCAAGGCAAATCCATTCCACAATCTCGATTGAACTTCTCACACTTCGACGATAAGCTGATGTGAAATATCTCTGTTCCTTCTCTCTTCTGGCCTGGTCTAAGATGGTGCTTACTCCCATAAAATAGGATGTCCATTATCCCATGCATGTCCAGCAATTGCAGATTTCTCTGTAGGATATGTTTTAAAGGCATGTTGATGTTCTTTCTCTCTGGTTTTTCACCTTCTGTTGGTCTCCCCTATGTGGTACTTCCCACAGCTGCAAGGAATTGGCTACACAACGCGTGAGTGCATACCACTCGTAAAACATTCTTCTATGCTCAGTTGTGTCCCAAGTTCTTCCAGATATAAAAACGACTTTGATATTGAACTTCCTACAGACCCTCCTGATGCAGGGGTGGATCCAGGAATTTTAGATTGGGGGGGTTGATGAACTACTCACGGCCATAGCCAGGGGGGTTTCCATGTTGCCCGGAAATCCTTCCCCCTCTTTCCTGAATCATGATTAGATCAATTAATCATTTTGCAAGAAAGCACCGTCCTGCATTTCTCTTCGCAATTATATAACAAGACATATCATCACCAACATTATTATAACAAGAAATGTAAAATTGAACATGGTATCCTTTAAAAAAATGTGAGTGATAGTGCAAGTGCTCAGTAAACTCCCTTAATTATTCCTGGCTATGGTCCTGGCTGACTGCCTACTAACAACCTAAGGAAGATGCTGGGAATTAAGGTGCTAGTTCTGCAGGGGTGGAGAACTAGCCCATGCACACTGTACTGTGTAATGAATAAGAATATTTATCAACAGCAACTAAAGATAAAAAAGAAACTATTTTCAGTCAATAAATAGTGAAGCTTGAAAGAGTCTGATCGGGTGATACTGCACAAAAGCAGGCCGATATCATCAACTGACACTCTCACTCCATAGTTCATAGCAAGATCAGAAAAGTGTTGTTCAGTCAAAGTCGACCTTGTATATGTCTTTATCCTCCGACCTGAGCAAACTAAATGATCGTTCTGCTTCAGCACTGGTGATAGGTAGAGTGCAAGCAATGACTAGTAGGCAATGAATGTTTGGGAAAGAGTCAGAGTCACAAGAGCTAAGAGCTAGGAGAAGATTGTTGGGGATGGTAGCCTCTTCTTTGTCTCGCTTATGCTCCCACAATGATTGCCATCTTCTAAGTTCACTTTTGAGAGACAAGGAACATGGAAGATCTTGTTCCCAGTACAGAAGGTCATCTATATGTTGTGATAGTTGAACACTCGGATTACAGTTGAGTACTGAAGGCACAAGGCACAAAAGCATATGACTTTGTTTCCCCTCACCTTGAAATCTTTCCTCCTAATAACTAATAACTAATGGGAAGAACGACCCTTTACCCACACGCTAATACCTACATGTATGCGCATGCTCACAAGTTAACTAATCATTGTTGCACGCATTGTCTTTCTGTGAACATCTATTTTAAATCCTTGTCAATCAGTTAGATAAATAGTGTTGATATCTTATCTATGCGTGCAACAATCGCTGGCTAGGACCATTGTAGTCTGATAGCTAATTGCTGGTTGGGGAAGGAAGTTGCAAACAGAAACGGGTCGAGCATTTCCCAATTGACGCCCACCCCCAACAGCATGGACGAGAGACGATGCCCTGTACACGATTGCGTCTACTTGATCCCTGAGGGAGCTATGGCCAACCCTGTTCTGGCTGCTGCCCATCTGCAAGGGCACCTCATCAACCACAAAAAGACGGATGGATCCAAAATCAAGGCTGCGAAAAGACCCACTATTTCAGCAGCTGGAACCAGCCAGGACTGGCTGTACTTCCAGTCTCGATGGAGGGATTATATCAAGGCTACCAAGGTGAGGGGTAGTGACCATGCCATCCAGCTCCTAGAGTGCTGCGACCAGGACTTAAGAAGAGGCCTCCAAAGGAACAACGGGGGCGTGGCCTTGTCCGAACCGCCGCTGGACAACATTATGAAGGCCATAAAGATACTACCAGTCAGGATAGAAAATCCAACCGTGGCCAGGGACAAGCTACACAACATGTCTCAGGACCGGGAGGAGGGCGTGAGAGCCTTTGGGGTGCGACTTCGGGGCCAGGCAGCTACCTGCCAATATAGCAAGGCATGCACGTGCACGCTCACTGTCGACTACACTGAAGAAAACGTGGCAGACGCTCTCGTCACCGGGTTGGCCGATCCTGAAATCAAGCAGGGTCTGCTCGGGGAGCCCAACCAACCTCTCAGCATGGAAAGGGCAATGCTGTATGTAGAGTCCAAGGAAGCAGCCAAAGCCTCGGTGTCCCAGCTGGACTCAGGCATATTAGTTGGAGCGATGAGGAGTACGAGCAAGTACAAGAGGTTGCCGCGACAAGGACTACGACAGCCCAGAATAGAAGACGAAATAGAAGACGACGAGTCCAAGTGCTACTTTTGTGGGAGAACCGGGCATGGTAAATACCCCTCGCTCCCACTGAGGAGTGCCCATTTGGCCATACATGTGGAAAATGTGGCAAAGCCAACCACGCAGACAAAGTATGCAAGTCAAAACTACCACCTTCAAAAACACCACCTGGTCCCATTCCCCTGCCCGTCCCCGCCACGGCGGAGAACAGGGGCATCTTGGAGCAGCACCTGCGGGAGTTATTCAAAGGGTCCACATTCAACACATGTACCCACCAACCTCTTCCCATGATGGCGGGGCCACCTCTACGGCTGAATATCGACCTGACAGCGAAGCCCGTCACAGCACACAAGGCTGCCGCAGTGCCCGTTCACTGGGAGGAGAAGGTCAAAGCCAACTTGGATAGCGACGTCCGTCTCGGAGTCCTTGAGAAGGTCCCCACCGGCACGCCTGACACATGGTGCCACCGCATGGTGATCGTAGGGAAGGCTAACGGAGAACCACGACGAGTTGTGGACTTCCAACCCCTCAATGCTCACGCAACCCGAGAGACGCACCACACAAAGTCTCCCTACCACCAAGCCCGCAGCGTACCCAAGATGATGAAGAAGTCTGTGTTTGACGCGTGGAACGGGTACCATTCCGTTCCACTTCACCCAGATGATACTCATTTTACGACCTTCATCACGCCTTGGGGACAATATACCGCTACCTAACAGCCCCCCAGGGTTACAAGGCCTCAGGTGATGGATACACCGCCAGATTTGACGCGATTATAGAGGGCATCAACAACAAGACCAAATGTGTGGATGATACCCTCATTTGGTCCAAGAACCTCGCTCAGGCATTCACGGACGCGGCCAACTGGCTCACCCTCTGCGGTGCCAACGGCATCACTCTGAACCCAGACAAGTTCGTGTTTGCCCAAGACACAGTCCAATTCGCCGGCTTCGAGATAGGCCCCACCACCGTCAAACCTGCCCGGAAATTTACAAAGGCCATAGCCGAATTCCCTATCCCCACCTCCACCACTGATGTCCGCTCATGGTTCGGCCTGGTGAATCAGGTAGCCTACACCTTCTCCCGGGCAGACACCATGGCGCCATTCAGAGACCTACTTAAGCCATCCACCAAGTTCGTCTGGACCAACGAGCATCAGGAGACATTCGAGGCTTCCAAACAGGAGATTATCGAGCAGATACAGACCGGAGTGGAGATCTTTGAAAAGAATCGCACCACATGCATTGCTACTGACAGGAGCAAGTCTGGGATCGGGTTCTGGATGTTTCAGCGCCACTGCTCATGCCCCCAACGAGAGCTATTTTGCTGCAAGGAGGGCTGGAGGATCACTCTGGTCGGATCTCGGTTCACTAATGCAGGCGAGGGCTGGAGGATCACTCTGGTCGGATCTCGGTTCACTAATGCGGCCGAGTCCAGATATGCGGCCATCGAGGGCGAAGCCCTCGCGGTCGCCGAGGCCCTCCAGTGCTGTCGCCACTTCATCCTGGGCTGTACAGATCTCTTCATTGCGGTAGACCACAAGCCCCTGGTCCGAAACTTTGGAGATCGCGCCCTGGCAGACATCAGCAATGCCAGGTTGCGCAACTTGAAGGAGAAGACCCTTCCATATTCATTCAAGATGGTGTACATCCCCGGCGTGCGCAACTGCACGTCGGATGCTTTCTCTCGCCACCCTTCCGGTCCACACAAACCCCCCGGGATGTCACTGCCGGACGCTGTTTCAGCGCCACCTCCCCGTATTCCCCTAGTACTGATGGCCGGGATCTCAGTCGAGACGGATGCCACCACGGACGAGATGGACGAGAACGACCTTGCTCACTTCATGTACTCCGCACCAGGCTGCCCCTCACATGGCAGCGCCTCAAGGAGGAAACCACTTCGGACGACGCCATGCAGCTCTTGCTGTCCACAATAGAGGACGGATTCCCATCGAAACAGGCTGATGTGCCACTCACCATACGTCCGTTTTTCATACATCGCCCTCTGTGATAAAATCAGTTCTCATCCAATTAGAACCTTTAACTAATTGGCATGAGACACTATTTTATACGACGGCTAGATCCTTGTCACCAGTCTCTCCTCACTAGTGATCCTCGATCCAACCCGAAATCAGCCAACTCCAGTAGTCGCTGTATCCCTCTTATTAATAGAATGGTATATATATTAATAAGATAAGTGATATACTCAATCAGCAATCATACACAGAGATTACACAGAGATAACCATACAAGCCTAGCTTTACAGTCTATCCCTCCTTACACAAGTTCAGTTCCAGTTCTTCTCTTAGTGTTTTTTCTCTCTCTTTATTTAAATTACAATGTTCTTTTATAGCACTCAGTTTGAGGTCACCAGTCTCTGGTGGTTTCTTTGTCCATGGTGGTTTCTTTGTCCATGGTGGTTTCTTTGTCCATGGTGGTTTCTTTGTCCATGGTGGTTTCTTTGTTCATGGTGGTTCCTTTGTTCATGGTGGTTCCTTTGTTCATGGTGGTTCCTTTGTCAACAGTCAGGGAAGGTTTCCCTGACATTCCTCCCCTGTTAGACCCTTGATCTCGACTAAGGCAGTCGGCATTTGCATTTGCTGAACCAGATCTATCAGAGATCAGAAAGTCATAGGATAAAGCCCATCTAGCCAATCGACCATGGCTGTCCTTTAAGTTTGCTAAATGCAAAAGATGGTTGTGGTCAGTCTCGATCTTGAACTTGGTACCCTCTAGGTAGACTCGGTAATGCTTTACACCAGCAACGATCGCAAGTGCCTCCCTCTCGATGGTTGAATAATTCTGCTCCCTGGGCAATAATTTCCGCGAGCCGTACGCAATTGGATGCTCTTCTCCCTTGTCATTTATTTGGCTCAATACATAACCCAACCCCGTTGCTGAGGCGTCTGTCTGTAATATAAACTGCTTCGTCCAATCTCGAGTTGATAGAATTGGTTGATCTTTCTTTAATGCTTGGAATGCTCTGTCACATTCCGTTGTCCAGATCACTTTGTTTTCTTTCATCTTTTTTGTTAAGTTCGTGAGGGGGCAAGCTATCGTAGCAAATGATGGAATAAATTTGCGATAGTAGCCGCAGAGTCCTAGAAATGCTCGAACGTTCTTCTTCGTCTTTGGGATCATGTAGTTCTGCACGGCTTCGATCTTGCACGACATCGGGCGAACTTGACCATCACCCACCAGATGACCCAAATAACAACATTGACTACCCCCAAAATTACATTTCTTTTCTTTTATGGTTAACCCCGCTGCACTCAACCTTTCCATCACTACCCTCAAATGTTTCAAATGATCTTCCCATGAGGTACTATGGATGACTATATCATCCAAATACGCGGAGGAAAAATCATGTAATCCTTCTAAAATAGAATTCATAAGTCTTTGAAATGTGGAAGGGGCTGACACCAAACCAAAGGGCATTGTGAGATATTGATATTTCCCATAAGGTGTTGAAAAAGCTGTTTTTTCTCGACTCCCCTTTTCCACAGGCACTTGGTGGTATTCCTTAACTAGATCTAATGTAGTTATGAATTTGGCTACAACTATGTTGTCAATCAGCTCTTCGATATTTGGTAGTGGATATGGGTCTGCTTTGGTCACTAAATTCAATTTACGGTAGTCAATACACATCTTTGTCCCCCCATCCTTTTTAGGAACTAAAACTATGGGCGCTGCCCAAGGACTGTGAGAAGATTCAATGATACCCTGATCTAAAAGAGTTTTGATCTCCGAGCGCAAAAATTCTTTCGCTGTGTGTGCTAACCTATACGAAGGCAATCGTATTGGTAGTACATCCCCTGTAGCTATCACATGCTCTATTAAGTCAGTCTTTCCTGGGGTTACCTTGATAACATCCTTGAATTGTTGTTTCAATTGATTTAATTGTGTGTGTTGCATGTGAGAGAGAGAACGTGCCTTTGATACATGGTTCAAATTGAACTGGTCATCTAATTCTTGGTCTTCCACTAGAAAGACTGCTGGGGCTGGTTAAGTCCATAACTTCATGGTATTCACGTGAAAACTTTTTAGTGGTTTCCCTGTTTTTCCCGTGTCCACCTGATAAGTTACCTCAGTGATCTTTCTCACAATTGGAAATGGGCCTTGCCACTCATTTAACAGTTTATTCTGTTTTCGCGGTCGGAATACTAAAACAAATTCCCCAACCTCAAATTGTCTTTCAATAGCTTTCCTATCATGGTATCTCTTTTGAGACTGTTTCTCTTTCCTTTCTTTTTCCTGAGCCAATTCTCTCACTAGTTCAATGTTAGCTTCCATGGTTCGAATGAACTCGATAACATCAACCTCACACTCTTCTGCTTTTCCTTTCCAGAATCTAGCTAAATTCTCAAGGGGTGTTCTCATCTCCCTTCCGAATAATAGCCTGAAAGGTGAAAATCCTGTGGTCGCATGGACACTACCCCTAAAACAAAAGGTAGGCAATCATCCCATTCTACCTTTGGGTTGTTCATTAACTTCTTCAACAACCTCTTCAAAGTACTGTTGAACCGTTCCACCATACCATCTGTTTGGGGATGGTATGGGGAGGTTCGAATCTGTTTGATTCCAGTTCTGCTACAGAACTGCTTCATCACTTTTGACATGAAATTGCTCCCGTTATCTGATAGTAACTCTTGTGGTACACCCACTCTGGCAGTTAAATCGACTAAACAATTTACTACTGTCTCAGCTGTGGTGTTTTTTAATGGAAATGCTTCCGGCCACTTTGTGGTATAATCTATTGCCACTAGAATATACTTATTCCCAGCCTTAGTTCTTTTTAAGGGCCCAAAGATATCTAGAGCTATCCTGGAGAACGGTTCCTTGACAATAGGTAAAGGGTGTAGTGGTGCCTTAGTCACTACTGGGGCACTAGCCTTCTGGCAAATGGGGCATGACTGACAAAGTTCTTTACATCTAAAGCAATCCCTGGCCAATCCAATCGTTGTCTAATGGCTTCCAAGGTTCTTTCACATCCAAAATGCCCAGCCACTACTGAATTGTGAGCTAATGTTAACACCTTTACTCTTGCCATCTTAGGCACTATCACTAGGCTTTTTCCACCAACATGATAGGGTTCTCTCATTAATAATCTTCCCTCCCAAAAGTAAGGACTACCCTTGCTATCAGCTTTTTTTCTCACTTTCATCAAAGTTGTGTCCTTCAGCTGCTCCTGCTGCAGTTGTTCAGGTGAGATTGCATCAATGCTCATTACTTCTGTGCTCCTTGAGTCATCCCTTGCGACCTGCAGAGGAATAGTTTCACCTACTGGTTCTATATCCTCCTCAAATTTGGACTCCACTGGTACAGCTGCCACTGGATTAGACTCTTCAGCTACATCCTCTTCCGTCTCACTTCCACTTCCCTCAGAGTCAAGAGAGTGCGTGACTGGTTCCTCTTCCTGCTGTTGAAGCTGCAACTGTGTGTCGATCTGGGTTTGCACCTGTTGCTGAGCCCTTGTTGTCACCATCGTTGACTCTGTGCTTGCGGCGGTGGTTGGAATGTTTTCTTCTTTTTTGGACTCTGTCTCCATCGCTTCCCTAATATACTTATGGAAATGGGGAACATCATGCCCCAACAAAAGGTCAGTAGTTATATGTCCTGAAACTCCTACAACTAACTCTAGCCTTTTGTCTCCATCCACTTGTAACACTATCTTGGCTGCTGGAAAATATGTTTTTCGAGCACTGGCTGTGGTGTATGCAATTTTCCATGGTAGGTAATCTGTCTTTTTTATGTGCCTAGGATGTACTATGGTCTTCGTGCCACCCTGTATCAAGCAACGCTACTGCTGGTTTACCATTGACCTTCACATTGCGAGACCAAGCTGGTACTTTCTCACATTTACTTATCCCACAGTTTGCTTTTTCCAGCTTGACAACACAATCTCTTTTCATATGCCCAGGTTTCCCACAACGATAACACTCCAGCGGTTTAGCTTCTTTCCCTTGCATCATACTACTATTAGTGTTACCTTTGTAGCGCTCATCCCTGCGGCTAGGTGGAAAACATCCGCCTCTCTCATTGGCTTCGCGGCTCTCATTAGTTGCGCTTCTCCAACTCCTTTTCTGCTCAGGTTTCTGTGTTGAGGCTACTTCCTTCTCTCCTCTGGATGAGCTCAGATAGCGTACTACAGCTTCTTTCAGGTCTTCATAAGAGGCTGGATTGAGCTGCCTCATTCTCGCTTCTAGCCATCGAGGAAGTTTCTGCAACGTTAATTCGATTAGTAACGTGTCATATTGGGACTTACCACTGGATTGAATCCAACGATTAAACGATTGTTTTCTGTCCCGGAACCAATTCTCAGGGTTCCCTTGGTTGAAGTTAACTTCAAACACTCTCCTCCTGTAGCTCTCAGTGGAGACTTGATATGTAGAGAGCAGGGTTGCTTTGTCAGCATCATAGTCCTGCTGTTCCATAGCAGTCAATGATGACACTGCCAGCATCCCCTGTCCCGACAACGAACTACGTAGGCAGGCAGTCCACTGTCTCCTTGGCCACCCTCCTACTTCAGCAGTTACTTCAAAGGTATCTAAAAAAGCACCCATGTCGTCTACTCCCTCGACATATTTGTGTAATGTCGGTTTAGGCATGGGGGGTAATTGTTCTTCCCTTGCCGGTTTACGCATTTCTGCCAAAAGTTGTTGCCATCGTTGCTCTTGGCGTTCTTGTCGGTCGCGGTCTTCACGGCGGTGTTGCTCTTGTCGGTCACGGTCTTCACAGCGGTACCGATCCATCCTCTCTTCCTCTCTCAGTGCCCGTGCTTCATCTGCTTGAAGCCATGTAGCCATCATCTCTGTTCTCGCAACCCCCTGCTGTTGACTGTTAGCAGGTGTTGAAAAAGGTTGGTGGTGGTGGAGGGAATCCTCCTCCCCCTCCTCAATGTTGTCTCTGGGCGTAGCAAAGCTCAGAGTAGTCTGGCTTCTTGTCCGTCGGTCCTCTCCTGGGAGTGACATTTTTTTCCCCCTTCAGAAAGACGAGTTGAGTGAAGAAAAGAGATATTAGTCGCACATAAAACCACTACAATTATAAGGAAAAGAAATATGCACCACTCCCGAAGGATGAAACAAGTATTAATAATAAGCAAAAGAAATATGCACCACTCCCGAAGGATAAAACAAGTATTATCCCACGCGCTGCCACCAATGTGATAAAATCAGTTCTCATCCAATTAGAATCTTTAACTAATTGGCATGAGACACTATTTTATACGACGGCTAGATCCTTGTCACCAGTCTCTCCTCACTAGTGATCCTCGATCCAACCCGAAATCAGCCAACTCCAGTAGTCGCTGTATCCCTCTTATTAATAGAATGGTATATATATTAATAAGATAAGTGATATACTCAATCAGCAATCATACACAGAGATTACACAGAGATAACCATACAAGCCTAGCTTTACAGTCTATCCCTCCTTACACAAGTTCAGTTCCAGTTCTTCTCTTAGTGTTTTTTCTCTCTCTTTATTTAAATTACAATGTTCTTTTATAGCACTCAGTTTGAAGTCACCAGTCTCTGGTGGTTTCTTTGTCCATGGTGGTTTCTTTGTCCATGGTGGTTTCTTTGTCCATGGTGGTTTCTTTGTCCATGGTGGTTTCTTTGTCCATGGTGGTTTCTTTGTCCATGGTAGTTCCTTTGTTCATGGTGGTTCCTTTTTTCATGGTGGTTCCTTTGTTCATGGTGGTTCCTTTGTCAACAGTCAGGGAAGGTTTCCCTGACACCCTCACCTTTACACGGTTGACGGAGTGGCTGTATTCAAAGACAGAGTCATTATACCACCTTCCCTGAGAGCAGAATGCCTGCAAGCGCTCCCTTCTGCCCACCAGGGTACTACCATGATGCAATCAAGAGCCGACGCGTCGATCTTCTGGCCGGGGATCGCGGCTGACATAGCCCATGATGGGCTTTGCACATGCACCATGTGCAATACTATGTCACCTTCTCAGGCATCTCTGCCTCCGACGCCTCCCAACCTTCCAACGCGGCCATTCCAGAGCTTATGTGCCGACTACTTCCACCATAAGGGCCACACCTATGTGGTGATAGTCGACCGCTTTTCTGGATGGCCCATCGTGGAACGCTCGGCCAACGGCGCCACTGGCCTCATCTCCAGCCTCAGGTCCATCTTCGTCACTTTTGGCATCCCGGACGACCTCACCACAGATGGCGGTCCTGAATTTACGGCATCGACTACGAAGAAGTTCCTGGCTGACTGGGGTGTCCACCACCGGCTATGCTCTGTCACCTACCCACACAGCAATTCCCGTGCGGAAATCGGTGTCAAGCGCACCATTGCCGGTAACACGCCGGACAATGGCGAACTTGATTGCAACAGCTTCCAGCGAGCCATACTCACATATCGCAACACCCCAGACCCCATCATGAAGATATCCCCTGCCATAGCAGTATTCGCCAGACCGATCAAGGATCTCATCCCTGTCCTCCCGGGCAAGCTCCATCTCCATCCATACTGGAATCGACTGCTGGACCACCGGGAAGCCGCTATGGCTACCAGAGGCGAGACAGAACTCAGCAAGTGGTCGGAACACACCCGTCCCCTCACCCAGCTCAAGATTGGCGATGTTGTATGGGTGCAGAACCAAACTGGCCCTTTCCCCCCGACGATGGGATAAGACTGGTACAGTGATTGAGGTTCGTCAGTTCCATCAATACTGGGTATGCATGGCCGGCTCAGGCAGGGCCACTTTGCGCAACAGGAAGTTCTTACGTAAATGTGCCGTCCCCTCACCATCTGCTATCAGAGGACACTTCCCCGACGCCCCTGTACACCAGCTGGAAGCGACTCCACTTCCAGACCACGCGCCCATGACTACGCCATTTGAAATCAATGCGGACACAGCAACTCAGGACACCCCTCCGATGGACACTTCGCATACCACCAGACCGCCCCTGGATACTTCCCATACTCCACTGACACCCCGAACCCATCCAAGCACCCATCGTGGAGCATTGGACAATACCGGTTCCCCATTGCCATTCAGCAATATTCCTCCCTCTCGGGCAACCCATAATCTTAGCCGACCCGCCTCGCCAGCACCTGTGCGCATACCAACACTTCGCCGCTCCAAGCGACAGTGTGTTACTCAACATCGGCCGAACTACAAGGAGTAATCGGCCTGGAGGAGATAGCTAATACCTAATAACTAATGGGCAGAACGCCCCTTTACCCACACGCTAATACCTACATGTATGCGCATGCTCACAAGTAACTAATCATTGTTGCACGCATTGTCTTTCTGTGAACATCTATTTTAAATCCTTGTCGATCAGTTAGATAAATAGTGTTGATATCTTATCTACAACTGGTTAATGAATGAATCCAGCACTGGTATAGCAATGACTCTCTTGTAATGCTCTTTTGCTGATTGACTTGGAGTGTTGCTTCGATTCCGTTGAATGCTTGTCTTTCTTGGAATACTCTCACTCACACCAATTGACTCAGCCAGTTCAAGTACCTCACAATACCACAAGCTAAAAATGGTGTCAATAGGTTTTCAAGCATTCAATCGCTTCAGTAACTTTGTTATAGCCCTCATATATATCTTGATCCTGCTTCTGAAGTTTTGAAGCAAGTATTTTCACATCATCAAGAACATTCTTGGTGATTATAAAAACAGCAAGAGTTTGAAAAGAAAGAGCAGCTTTCAGACCTTGTGCTTTCACTCTTGTCTAAGTATCCCAATTCCAGCTCCCATCTGATGAGCCTAAATTTGGGTAATCAGTAGGACACAAAATGGCATCTAAGAAAGTGATAAGTGGCTCATACATTTCAAGAAACACTTCAAAGCATGTATGTCTCTCCACCCATCTTGTCTTACGGAAGCTTTCTTGCTTTTGAAGAAGGCAAGAATTCATTGACTGTAAGTTCAAAAAGGTTTTGTCTCTTAGGGCTGTGAGCTAAAAAGAGGTGTGCTTCATTTATAACTAAAATCAAGTTTCGTACTTCCTGAACAAGACATGCTCTGGCAATTGAAAGATTGAGGCAGTGTGAGTAGCAGTGTGTGTACAGAGCTAGTGGGCTGACCTCCTTGACTTTAGATTGGACTCCTGCAATGCCGGATGACATCACAGATGCTCCATCATAAGCTTGCCCTCTAATTCTACAGGGATCTAAAGAAACTGAAGGACTAGATCAAGAATCTTTCTTGAAATGGATGAGGCATTGGCTCAGTCCAAGTAGACAAAGCTAATCTGGCACTCCTTGATATGAGGATCAGTGGGAGAGGACAGATCAACATACCTGAAGCACACAGAAAGAATCTCTTGGGATCCGTGGCTTCATCAGCAATGATGGCAATTTTTTTTCTCAGAGCTGTTCAGTTATATGCTCTGTAATTTTAGATGCATATATGTGAATAACCTCATTTTGAATGGTTTGCTGGTATACTTCGCGTTCCTTTTAGCAGAGAGAAGGTGTTTGTGTAGGAGCTTATCTGTCTTAGCCAAAAGCTGAAGTGTGGCTACAAAATTACCCCTTTTGACATCTTCATCTGAGAAATCCACTCTGTAGTCAGAGTGGCCTCTGAATGGTAGTGCTTGCTTTGCCAACAACTCTACAGCCAAAACTATCTGCTGGAGAACATGCTTGTTCTCTTCAGCTTGTTGGTTGATCTGTTTCAATAGCCTTGTATCTATCCTTTCATCTGGTGGTTAAAATTTCTGAGAAAAAGGTCTACCCTCTCAGCTGCATGGGTGAGTCTGATCATGGCATACAAGTACACTATCCTTGCCAAGTGCTTTTGAGTATGGTTTCTGGTATGGGGACAAAACTAACAAACCAGAACGATTGCCAAATCCAGAAACACTGCCTCTACCCAGCTGCTCTGGAAAAACTATACAATATCTGCAAAGGCCACCTGCAAGAACAGTGCTGTATGAAAGCCAAGGAAATTGTACTAACCATCCAAGCTGGAAGGATACACTCCAGGTTTTTCCTAGTTTGGTAACCTGATGTGAATGAAGATGATCAAAAGAAGAAGGTTTGGAATGATGAGAAAGATATTGCTTCTTACCGATCATCTGGGATATTATTTACTAATGACCTAAGCTTATCCTAGTTACCTTGAGCGGCTTCAACTATTGTCCCTAAGTCCACCTGTCCACTAGTTGATGGAACTACACCGAGTGATGTAGTCATCGTATCAATTGTTGCTGAGCATAACTGAGAAACAGTAGTTGGCATTGACAAGGAAGAGCTCGATGTAGTGGTTGTGACTGTGACTGTCATTGATGGTGATTGAACAAATAAATCTATATTCAGTTGATACACTAGAGTTACCATCATCAGCAGTTGTTGGCACAGGGATATGAGACCCAGACTCGATTTTACATTAATTAGAAGGCTATTATAAATTGAGCATGCTGTATATTGTATCTTACCTTTTTTTTTTAAGTTGTCAGCTGGGTGCAATCCCTGGGTGCTGGCCTCTTTCTACTTCCAGACATGGCAATATTGATGGCAGATGCAAAATGAATGCTATAATAGCTATTATCATGTGCACAGCCACATTCCAGGAGTGTGGGTTTACTAGAATTTTAACAGTTTGTAGTTTAACCCAAGTGTCTATATCTAACAAAGTGTCTATATTCTATATCTAACAAGTGTCTATATCTAACAAAGTGTCTATATCTAACAAAACTGGAGGTGGAGCTAGTGTTTACAACGTTATGGGGGGGTTGCAACCCCAGAACCCCCCCCCTCCTGGATCACCCATGTGTGTCACCTGCCTCTGTTTCAATGTCTCGTCTCACGAAAGGCTAGAGCATTTTGTCAAAATGTCAAGAGAGAAAATTTCAAGTGGATTATCGAGAAAATGGTCATAGTAATTTAGGAATAATATGTATGTAAATACACACACACATGCAACACACTTGTATACAGTGATATGCAAGATAAATACACTTGTCTTCAGCTATAACTCATCCTTGCTAGAGGAGCAGGTTGAGGTACCTACCAAAACCAAAGGAGGATGTAATGAGGACATTGAGATCAACAGGGAACCGAAGGCTGAAAACAGGGAAGAAAAGATGGCTGAAAACAGGGAGGAAATGATTTTTGTGCAATCGTCATCATTCCCAGCAATAAATGGATCACCTCCAACATTCTATAGCTCCATCTGAGAAATATAGATCTCCAAGTACCCTACCTCATACCTAGGTACACAGCACCATTGCACTGGGCAGTACAATTCTTAGGAAATTGCCAAACAGGAAGTGTACAAGCACAATATACCATTACAGATAAGCAATTCCAGCTCAGTGTGACCTGTATGTAGAGGAATGGAACTTGCATGAGATGACATTACCTCAGCTTTAGTATAGGAAACATTGTCATACAAATGGATTTGCTACCACAAGCACTGTGCTCCGTCATCTCACAGATGTCAATGTAATTATCCATTTTGTGCCTACATTTGTTACCAATAAAATTGTGGAAAAGCATGGCATTAAAAAACACCCACAGTCCCTTTTCCACCTCACCTTGGATGGCCTCATTCTCACTAGTCCCAACGATGCTGTGGTATAATTGAGCATGCATGGTGTGCAAGATATCACTCGGGTTGAAACCCAATCTCCTGGAACGATTAAAATCCTGACAACAACAGTCTTGAATGCAGTCACACTTGCGAGTAGTGTGAGTAGGATTGTTCTCATCATTACTACTGTCAGCAGCCCTTGTGGGAGCATCTCTAGCGTGTTTGGCTGTCACTGGGGGGGACTGTTAGTATTCTTTAGATGTAAATGCCAGTTGACAATATGACGGATTGTAATCCACATCTGTTGCATGCATTGTGCAATCTGTACTGTGCTGCATGGTTCACAATATTTGCATTAAATTCATGAGTCCAACAGTATGGCAGTGATGGATTTGATTTTGCTACTGACTAACATGAGGAGGCACAGAAAGAGGAATCACTAGATGATATAGCTGGTAATAGCTAGCTATATGCCTGGATAGCTGTCAGAAACTCTCTCCCTGTGACCTCTTATAAGTCACTAGCAGTTTCTGATGACGCCAAACCCTTGCCTGAGAACCTAGATGCACCACACCTCTTGCCCTCAAGACCTTGGTAAGACCAATACACTAACCTCACTCCCTCACTAGAGCTTGTTAGGAATTAAAGAACAATAAAACAATGGCTCAAATGCACATTAAAAACATATATCAATAAGCACAATATCACTAGTAATCTATCTCTTTCGATGATAGACTTACTCAGTCTTAATTGTCTTTCTTAATCGTTCACTTTCTTTCTTTCTTTGTTCTTTTTTCTCTCTTTGCTGTTCTTCTCTTTTATAGATTCTGTCACAGTTCACGTAGTGGTTTTGTGGGTAGTCTGTCTTCTCTGGTCTCTGTCGTTTTACACCTTCTGATGTAGGTGAGTAATCAGGTGAGAGATTCCCACAGGTTGTTCCTCCTTTCCCAGAGGTGTCAGAGGCAGTCACACCATGATTCCTACAGGTTGTTCCTCCTTTTCCAGAGGTGTCAGAGGCAGTCACAACGTGATTCCCACAGGTTGTTCCTCCTTTTCCAGAGGTGTCAGCAGTTGTCAGGATGCTCCCTGACAATAGCCAACTTCCATTCAGGCATTTTCTTTGGCCTTACGATCATTATAGCTTCTAGCCGAGACCTGTCAGAGGTGGGGAAAGCTCCTCATCACTTAAATTATTCTGGAGACATCATAGAGAGAGTGTAAAGTTCAACACATGATATGTTCTAGGATTCTGATTGGTCTGATGTAATGGTTTAGGTTAATGAAATTCTACTCTTGCATTTCATATCCAGTCCATTCTATTAGATCTACGTCTTGCATGATATTGTGTACCGGGTTTAAGCCAACATCTTGGCTGGAGGGCTTTCAAGAACAACCAAAATAATACACACAGTCACAATGGTGCTGTCTACTGTGGGAATGATCACCTCCCAGGAGTTTATGGATGGTTAGATCACACAGAATTAGTGGTGTAGGTCCAAAAAGCAGCAGGTCACTTAAGGGATAATGACTGGAACTTTTCTATTAAGAAAGATCCAGCAGCAGGTCACTGAGGTCGACCATTTAGAAAATGAACCCAAGAGGACACACCAAAAGAAGGCATGGATGAAGCGATAAACTATCACAAATTTGAGGGATGATCCATCATAGTACTCGACACTACTGCAGGTGTAATTGCATGTTCCACCACATTTTTCAGAGCAGAGAATGATATAATTATTTGGTATAATTTGTATTACTTTTGGTGATGCTGAGGCAGATGGTGGGAGAATTAGATCTTCCCAAGCTTCAAGGACCCCCTTAGGGCTGCTGGGCATGCTGAGTCAACTGTTCAGCTGCTGGACCTGTCAGGCAGCTGGTCCTATAGGATGATGGAAAACTAGAGGTCCAGCAAGGATCCTACTTAGACTTGCTATGTCTTATTGGTTTGCTAGGCCCGTTGGACTTGTTGGACCTACAAGGGTAACAGAACCAGTTGGGGCTATGGGGGATGCAAGATGACAGAATATCACAGGACCAACAGGTCCACAGCTCACTGTAGTCCTACATATTGGGCCATACTCAATTACTATGAGGATGATATTGACTCCCAACTAATACAAATCAGACAAATAACAAGATCCTCCTTCTGAGTCTTTTTCAAAAGTGGTTATGATTTGGATTGTAGCCAATGATGAGACACGGTTTGGTGTCAATTCAGCACTCCCAGCTGCAGAGTCACACCCTGAACCTACTTGACTGGCTGAATACACAGGGTTGGTGGTTAACACAGTCCTGCTAGGCTTCAGGGACATCCCTGGCCTACTGGACTGGCTGAATCTACTGGGTTGGTGGGTCCATTGGGCCTGCTGGACAGATGGATCTATAGGAATAATGGAAGCTGCTATAGATATTTGGCATGCAGATCAGCAGGATGCAATGGGACCAGTTACAGTCACTGGGTATATATATGAGACTAGCTGGAGTAGTCAGTCCTGTGGTAGAGATCCTGTACTTGCAGGAATGCAGAGTTTAACAAGATTTAAGAGACCCACAGATCTACAACCCACCATGTCAATTTCATCTGGAACATACTCAAATTTCCAGGAGATAAAAATACCATAGGGATCTTCTCAAGTAATGAAACTGTAATGAATGACAAGATCTGCTTTGTGGCCCTTTGATTTGAAAGAGATTTAGAAGGGAGGCTTCGATTTACTTCAATGCAAGGTGGTCACATATTCTACAGAAAAAATGGGATGGACAAGTAAAATAATGCTTCACAGTTAGATGTGTAAATAACATTATGCTTCAGAGCTAGATGTGTAAGTAACATTATGCTTAAGAGCTAGATGTGTAAGTAACATTATGCTTTAGAGCTAGATGTGTAAGCTTCAGAGCTAGATGTGTCATTAACGTTATGCTTCAGAGCTAACATTATGCTTCAGAGCTAGATGTGTAAGCTTCAGAGATAGATGTGTAAGTAACATTATGCTTTAGAGCTAGATGTGTAAGTAACATTATGCTTTAGAGCTAGATGTGTAAGCTTCAGAACTAGATGTGTAATTAACGTTATGCTTCAGAGTTAACATTATGCTTCAGAGCTAGATGTGTAAGCTTCTGAGCTAGATGTTTAAGTAAAATTATGCTTCGGAGCTAGATGTGTAAGTAACATTATGCTCCAGAGCTAGATGTTAAGTAAAATTATGCTTCAGAGCTAGATGGTAAAGTAAAATTATGCTTCAGATCTAGGTGTGTAAGTAACATTATGCTTCAGAGCTAGATGTGTAAGTAACATTATGCTCCAGAGTTAGATGTGTAAGTAACATTATGCTTCAGTGCTAGAGGTTTTAGTAACATTATGCTTCAGAGCTAAATGTGTAAGTAACATTATGCTTCAGAGCTAGATGTGTAATTAACATTATGCTTCAGAGCTAGATGTTTATGTAACATTATGCTAACATTATGCTTCAGAGCTAGATGTGTATGTAACATTATGCTTCAGTGCTAGAGGTTTTAGTAACATTATGCTTCAGAGCTAAATGTGTAAGTAACATTATGCTTCAGAGCTAGATGTGTAATTAACATTATGCTTCAGAGCTAGATGTTTATGTAACATTATGCTAACATTATGCTTCAGAGCTAGATGTGTATGTAACATTATGCTTCAGTGCTAGAGGTTTTAGTAACATTATGCTTCAGAGCTAGATGTGTAATTAACATTATGCTTCAGAGCTAGATGTTTATGTAACATTATGCTTCAGAGCTAGATGTGTAAGTAACATTATGATTCACAGCTAGATCTTTAAGTAACATTATGCTTCAGAGCTAGATGTGTAAGTAACATTAGGCTTCAGAGCTAGGTGTGTAAGTAACATTATGATTCACAGCTAGATCTTTAAGTAACATTATGCTTCAGAGCTAGATGTGTAAGTACCATTATGCTCCAGAGCTAGATGTGTAAGTAACATTATGCTTCACAGCTAGATCTTTAAGTAACATAATGCTTCAGAGCTTTGCACAGACCTTCAACAAATCTAGCTACTTATAAAGTATGTGCTATATATATATAGAAGTATAATCTGTGTATCTAATATATATATAGGTAAATCTGTGTCTATATAGATATACTACTTATGCAGTATAATGAGCACTTGGACTCAATGATGTACTCTGTGTGTATGGGAAAGAATAACGTCTATGATTTATTAGTTCTGTAGTTACCTTCTTGCTTGTAGGTTATGAGTGTGATGGAAAGTCGTCCTTCTGCTGAAACAGACACTTTTACTGTTCAGTCAGATCCACACTTTCGTCTGACGCCTGGGACCTATTCCTATCCCAAGCCAAACTCAGTAACTCTCACCGAGATACTGGCTACCCACTTGAAACAATATATTAAATACAGATAGATACACACAGTGTCAATCAACACTATCAACAATCTCAATCAAAGTTCTTACAACAGTTCTTAAGTTCAACATAATCAGGTATCAGTTCTTTTTGATAGCATGCTTGTATCTTATACATATAGTCTCCTTTTATATTCTTTCTATAAGTTCAGTTTGACGGCACTGGTCTCCTTGCCAACCTGTGGATTGGACCAATCATCTTCACCTGGGTCAACCCATGTCTCAGGCTCCTCAGTCAGGTCAGTGTTCCTGCTTGTTGTCTGTGGTGTGGTTGTGGCTTGCTTGTTCCCATGAGTGTCTTGTTCTTTCACATGTATATGTCCATTTATTAATCCCCCAGATAGTGATGTTCTGCTGCCAACACCACCTGCTGGTTCTGCCACTGTCAGGTGAGGGTATTTTCCTGACACGAGTTACCTTCTTACTTGTAGGTTACCAGTTACCTTCTTGCTTGTAGGTTACTGAGTTACCTTCTTGCTTGTAGGTTACTGAGTTACCTTCTTGCTTGTAGGTTACTGAGTTACCTTCTTGCTTGTAGGTTACTGAGTTACCTTCTTGCTTGTAGGTTACTGATCTTGCTTGTAGGTTACTGAGTTACCTTCTTGCTTGTAGGTTACTGAGTTACCTTCTTGCTTGAGGTTACTTGGATATTTAACAAACAAATTTAAATGACAATAAGAAAAAAGAAGTAAAACACGACCTGCTAATGTAGACCACAAATATTTATAGGCTAATAATATTATTTTGGCTTCTTTTTAAAATACTGTATATTTGGTGTTCACTAATTCAATAGGTAAAGGGTCCTCTAATGGGTCCCCTAATGTCTACATCGGTAAATTCTCGTTTCATTTATATTTATTAGTTTCGATGTCCATAATGTAAAATGCGGCGTGTGCCAAGTACACATTGGTAATAAATATAGCATAAGTCTATGACATCATTCCTGGAAGTGACCAGACCATCCATAGCCCACTTCCACCTGCATATATACAATAAGAGAAGGTCATCTGTACTTGCTGTATATAATAGGCACCTGGTTGGTATAAATGCCACCCCCTCTAATTAGTCCATGAGCCAGACAAAATCTGAGTATGAATTGAGGGGAGTAATTCTCATTTTCATTTTCAGTTACACCAAATGTGTCTCTGTAGTGTCCTAAACTGTGAGATGAATAGCCAGGCTGCTGAAATCAATCCATTAGGGAATTAACAACATTATCAATATAATGTTGGGGCAGTAGAGGATGAGAATTTCATGAAACTCACCATTGGTAGACTAATCTCCTAACGTTTGGACACCCTACGTTTTCGTGGAGTATATGAATCTTCAATGTCATATATAGGATTCAGCTGCTCTGGTCTCTTTCCCCAAACTAAATCATAATTCTTATCACTTCTAAGGGCACAGAGAGTATCAATAACCATGTTACCCACACCTGCTATCCTTCTGCTGCAGAGATACCTTTCCTTTGTGATGTTGCACTGAGGTGGTCAGATTTCCATGAAAAGTTACACGAACTTCATGTCACTTTTCATGGAAGTCTGCTGCCTTCTCTCTCAGCAATGGCCCATGATTCATGGAGTGCCTTCCTTCCTTTTCTGAATGAAGCAAGATATACAGAGTGCTTTCAAGCTGGTCACCTTCAGCAAGAGTAACAAGAGTCATTCCCTCCGATCTCCATTGTCTTTCCAATGTCTTATTCTTCTCCGAGTCCAGTTGAGTGGTTTCTTTGGATACCTTTCCAAAGATAGATAATCTTTATACAAAAACTACACTCATCCTTTTGTTGGCCCAAGTGAACTGACTCTGCAAATATCTAGACAGCCCCACCCAACTAATTTTCCTGTGGACGATCATTACCATGTTTTATTACCGAGTTGAAATAACCGAGCATAATCGAGGTTCAGATTGTGTGAGGGTCTACTGTAAGTCCATCTGAAAAAGGAAGGGGAAAAAAAGCGGATGCCCCTGCAGTAACCACAACTCTACTGACCTGCACAGCCTGGCAGCATGTGAAGCATCTAGCAGCATCCAGCACAATATCATAGAGTGGCCACTTAAAGATGTTAAGCCAGGTAGAGTGAAACGAACAGTTTATACCGAGGGCCTGAGAAGGGACGACAATAAATTATGCTTCGGCTGAAATGGCTCAAGTGAATTGATAGCTCTGTCAAGCTGGGGGTCGGCCTCATGTCCTTTTGACCTCATAAAATTAAACTCGTAGTATGATGTGGTACTGCATGGCCGCAGCCCTCATGCTTTTTGCTGTTGGTATTTTTGTATTGCAGCGACAGCACTTAACGCTGGGACTTATTTACACAGCCTGACAATGAGGGATGATTTTACGCTAAGCATGTTCCAGGACACTCTGATGTCCCACTACCATTGTAAATTGGCTGACCTGCAATAAGCAGCGGGGAAGCTGTAGGGAATGCAAGTGGAGCTGTCCTAGTGACCCAACCCTCGATCGTAAAATGCACAAACGCCAAGATGAAGGAAAAGAGAGTAACCAAATACAAACTGCAACCATAATGACAATGTTAGATATGACAGGACTCTCCTTGTAGTGTGTGTCATGTGACTTGATTACCAGAAGAGAGTAACCAAATACAAACTGCAACCATAATGACAATGTTAGATATGACAGGACTCTCCTTGTAGTGTGTGTCATGTGACTTGATTACCTCAAAGTGGGAGCAGACAGAGCAAACACAAGCCGAACAACTCCAGCCAAGAGGATCCAATTTCCAAACATTCGATTAAACAAAGGCCCAGCTAAATAAGAAAAGTGCACATTTACGAACTCCTCTCATTCAATGAAGTAATCATCTTGCCAGCCGTGCATGAGGTCATTATATCTCCCCCCATATATCAGGGAGTGAAGTAACACTCCCTATTCTGTTTGACCTCTATTTCAAAATGGCGGAAAGAATTATATTATACAGTTAAAAGAACACACCAGTAGTTTCTTAGCTAGTTCAATATCTATTAACTCCAAAAAGGCTCCCAGCATGCCTCAGAGCATTCACTAAGGTTGTAATTTCACTAAAATTAGAAACTGGCAGAAAGAACCTTGAAATTCATCTTCAACTCTCTTTTCCAATCGCATCACCTGTGTACAATCATATAAGGTCAGGAGAAGGGATGTAAGAACTTTAGTACTGGAACACTCCAAATGTTCACCACACATCCATTACTACTTAGCTTCTTGATTGCGGCATAAATGGTAGGTAAGGATCATCTGGACACTTTTTGTATCAAGCTAATGCACATGCTCACTATAAGCAGAACAGATGACGTGGATCAGCTCTGATGTATGGCCGATAAGTAATTTCGTTGCTAATGCAATAAAAGTTAATGCATTTGCTGTAAATGGATGAATGAATTGTAATATGATACAGCTCTTCGTTGGACTTCCATGTGCTCCTCCACCGCTGAACTAAAATACGTAGAGACAACAGCAACAACTAACAAACAAATTTAATAACGCAAAGAACTGGGGAGGTGAATGCCTGTGCTCACCTCCTTCAACTGGGAAGGTGAATGCCCTCCTTCAGCTGGGGAGGTGAATGCCTGTGCTCACCTCCTTCAGCTGGGGAGGCGAATGCCCGTGCTCACCTCCTTCAGCTGGGGAAGTGAATGCTCGTGCTCACCTCCTTCAACTGGGGAGGTGAACGCCTGTGCTCACCTCCTTCAGCTGGGGAGGTGAATGCCCGTGCTCACCTCCTTCAGCTGGGGAGGTGAATGCCTGTGCTCACCTCCTTCAGCTGGGGAGGTGAATGCCCGTGCTCACCTCCTTCAGCGTCTCTCAGTTGTAGTCCAGTAGGGGAATGCCTTGTCTATTTGGGGGTCAGTTGGGATTGAACTTGTCGTTAGCTTTTTAGTTTATTGTTAAAAATTATTATGGTATTTTTGTAATTGATTATTAGAGCTACAATAATTTTTCAAACCATCCTCTTTTATCACCTCATTAAAAAAAATTTTTAACTCAAACAACAAAAATGTTTTTTCAGCTTATTTATGCCGATGTTGACCACAAGCATTTAGACGATCATTTAACCTTTTAACCTTTAAAAACATGCACTGCACTGCTTTTAGATAGAACAGTGATTAACGAACACCTCACTGTGATCTCTAAAGAGCTTCATTGCTGGTTTTTAAACTGGTATATATAATGTGTACAAAACAAAAATGTCGCATTAAAATATATATTGGGAAGTGTAGTAGTACTCCTTGTGCATTGGCTTGACCCTTATTTTATTTTTTTAACCCCAAAAACTCACTTTGGTAGCTTCCTAGTAGCCTCAACAGTGATTTCAGCTGATTTTAGCCATAAAAACACAAGCAAACCATTCGAAAAATACTGGCACTCCAAAAACCAGTAGCATGGTTTAAGGGTCTTGTATCTGTCTATATATGATCTATGTACTGCCACCCACACATGTATATATGTACATGTAATCATACCTTTACTGCCAGAAGACCCCAAATTGTCCAATGCAAAAATAATCTATTCCTTGTAAGTGCATACCTGAGCTGAGTCTGCAAGCAGCTGCATGCTTTCAAGTAAGGTTAGTTTACTCCTGTGACAATAGATATCACAGACTTTCAAGATAAACAGGTAACTATCTATGATCCATGTATCATTGTTGCATATATAGGCAGGTATGAATACATTAATAATAAACATGGTACACAATAACATCTATGATTTGTTAGTTTTGGTGTTATGCTGAGTAACATCTTGTAGGTGGTTGCTTGACCATACAAAAATAATGTTTTATTTAACAATCCTACAAACGCTCAACACTCTTAGTTGATAATAAAATTACAATGACCTAATTCCTGATGAAGGCTGGAGCATCTATATAGTCATAACGTCAAGAGAGTAAATTTCAAGTTGATTATTGAGAAGGTTCTTGGAATAATTGACTAGTCAGAAACAAGAATTTACCCATGTTGACTACAAACTTTGCAATACCCTTAACTTAAATATTTGGTGTTCATCCTATAGATAGTTGTAATGGGTCTGCCATGTTCTTGTTTTGTCGTGATTTTAATTCTTGTTATGGGGAATGAGCTTGCTGAGACACTGCCCTCTTTCATTGGTTATCATGGTCAGGCTAATAATGGTAATTCCATAAAATTCATTTTCCAACCGAGTGCTTGACCACATACTTGTGTCTGAAAACACTCATTGCATAGAGTATGGCTTCCTCTAGCCACTGGTGCTAATTTCAACTCTCTAGCACTTGGCCATCTGGAGATATTTATGTGACAAAATCAGGCATTCAGGTTTTGAGGTTCCCTCCACTTGTAACTCCAGTAACTTGTCTATAGTTATACCAATGAAACATATTTTAGTATTAAAAGAGAGCACACAGAGACCTATCTGTTAAGCTATATATCAAGTCCATACCATGAAGTTTACTGAATCTATGGATCTATAAAGTGGTAACCACAAGTTTTTTAACCATTTTCTACTGAAATGGAACTGTCCCCCCCTTGATGAGAATTTTGAAAGGTAGAGAGTTCCTGGGCAGCATGTATGACAGGAAGGCATGGATCGACGAGCTGGTACAAAGCTCCCCTACTCATATTGTGATCAGTTGTGGGTTAAAAAGGTGGAACTGGCCATCCAAACATGACTTGACAACCATCTCTAGCTCCTAGATCAAATTTTTCAATATATACTGGTGTGCAACAAGAGCTAACTGCACTCTTAGACAAGCCTAGTTGGGGTTAATAATATATTGATGCATACTAGAGTGACAAGTTGAAAAGTAACTCAGGTAACCATGACCTGGCACACTAAGGAACAATGGAATGTATTGTCACGGTGATCACTGACAATCTTTGGAAGGCAATATACAATTGCTTGGTAGTTATGACACACGATGCTGGCAGTCATTTTAGTGCAGAGTTTGTGCCAAGGGGCAGAGGATGTGTGTCATGGTTTCTTTTTTCTTGAATATTGTTGAATGAGACGGGTGAACATTCAGGCTCAGGTGAAGATGGCAAGTGACACCTCTAAGCACCCATGCAGCTCACATAGTGTTGTAGTTGTACTATATAGATACCAGAGCAGTTGTCAAAAAATTTGATGACAAGCTTTGCTAGCCCTTAGCATCTTGGTCGATGATGGATATCCATGCAATGTTTGTGATGATACCACTTGCAGGTTAACCACAGTCCATGGATGGTTCTGCAAAGGGTTTGAGGGCAATCCTTGCTGAAAGAGGGATTGATATAACTTCACTCAAAGCACAAGATATGAGGACAATTCACCAAGACTTCATTGCAGAGAAGACCTACTCACTATGTTATAACAGTTTTATGCAATGTTTTCTTCCCAAACTCCACTCGAGTGTCTGGGAGCAAAAAGGTATGCGTGCAAAAGCTTGTTGTTGAAATTTCCTACCAATACATAGCATACATTTTGGCCATCGATGCTGGCAGGCACTATTATAGTTTGTTGATTCCAATCAATAGCTTGCAGCAAAAGTATTCTGAGGGAAACTGTATCATGGGACTATAGTTTGGCATTTTGGGAATGGATCGGTTTTGAGGTGTTATAATAAATTAAATGTATATACCACCAAACAAGGTGGCAGTTGCAGGTCATTCTCTGAAGATAATCCAGTGGCCTCCATGGGTTTGTTAAGGAAGATCATCGAGCTATATAGTTAATTAAATCTTGTGAGAGCTACTCCACATGAACTAGGAGCTGGCGTTGTGTTGTTAGCCGAGATAATTGTTCAGTCAGTTTGAAAGAGAAGGGTTTGGAGCTAAAGCCGTTTTATTAAGGACCTGGATCATATGGGTGTCTTGTAGAAACCATAACTTCTCAATGCACACAATTAATAGTACCTAAAGATGACCCGTCTCTGTGCTTTAAAATATTGGGGTTGGATATATATATATACATATAATTATATACATATTATACGTATTTGGCCAGTGCCAAGTGAAAGTGGAGCTATGAGGGGGGGGGGGGGGGGGGAGTGTATTTTTTATGAATATCTGTGGAATAAAAACTTCGAACATCTTGTGAGTGTACACTTCTAGTGCTGTATATATACATATATTGGTGATGGTGATGGTGGTAGGGGAACTATGTCTGTCCCGAAGTGCCACACTGATTGGTGATCAAGTGACCACACAGCTTTCTTCTTCACATACACACAAGTATACAGTATTATTCAGAGAGTCGTTTGTGAATGGCAGCGATCCATACAGCAACAGCATATGCCCCAGGGTCAGGCTGAGAGAGCTGACTGGAGTGTACGTAACTGGCCCGACCAGCACCAGCCTCCCTCATCTCACCAGTGCACACAACTCCTTCTTCAGCTGCCTATGCATACATACATGGAGATAAAGAGGGTCATATTCAAACTGTCCTCTGCACACCGTATACCACATGCTCTAGCCTTGTTTTAATATTATATATATATAATATATATATAATATATATATTATATATATATTATATGTATTAAAATCACCTTCTCAATAATCAACTTCAATTTTTATTCACTCGACGTTTCGACTAGATGCTCTAGTCTTCATCAGGAATAATATATATACATGTATATTGTATATATTATATATAATTACCCACCACAAAGAAAGTTACTGGATGCCTAGGTTGTAGAACTACGAGTCAATGAAGAAAAGTGTGACACTGTATACCTAATAGGAACCGTGGTTACTATTTACTGCCGTCCATCTACCTGCGATTACTATTGGAGGGGAGGTTACTATTGGAGGGGAGGGTATTATTGGAGGGAAGCTTACTATTGGAGGGGAGGTTACTACTGGAGGGGAGCTTACTTGGAGGGGAGCTTACTATTGGAGGGGAGGTTACTATTGGAGGGGAGGTTACTATTGGAGGGGAGCTTACTATTGGAGGGAGGTTACTACTGGAGGGGATGTTACTATTGGAGGGGAGGTTACTACTGGAGGGGAGGTTACTATTGGAGGGGAGCTTACTATTGGAGGGAGGTTACTACTGGAGGGGAAGTTACTATTGGAGGGGAGGTTACTACTGGAGGGGAAGTTACTATTGGAGGGGAGGTTACTACTGGAGGGGAGGTTACTACTGGAGGGGAGGTTACTACTGTAGGGGAGTTTACTACTGGAGGGGAAGTTACTATTGGAGGGGAAGTTACTATTGGAGGGGAGCTTACTATTGGAGGGGAGATTACTACTGGAGGGGAGTTTACTACTGGAGGGGAAGTTACTATTGGAGGGGAAGTTACTATTGGAGGGGAGGTTACTACTGGAGGGGAGATTACTACTGGAGGGGCGGTTACTATTGGAGGGGAGGTTACTACTGGAGGGGAAGTTACTATTGGAGGGGAAGTTACTATTGGAGGAGAGGTTACTACTGGAGGGGAAGTTACTATTGGAGGGGAGGTTACTACTGGAGGGGAGGATACTATTGGAGGGGAAGTTACTATTGGAGGGGAGGTTACTATTGGAGGGGAGGTTACTAGCCCTCTAGCCAGTCAGCATTAGGTAGGAAGAATTGGAATATCCAAAGATGATGCTGGAATTGTCCATCACTTTACTTGACGCAGGTTAAAGCTGGTTGTTAAGCTGGCACTTATAGGATCAGTCAATGAGACAACAGATGCATAGTACTGAGCTGGTGCCTAACAGAGAGCATGCTCATAATAATTGTGTGGGTGTATATAGCAACCTTGGTTGTCATTAATACTGAGCTGGTGCCTAACAGCGAGCATGCTCATAATAATTGTGTGGGTGTATATAGCAACCTTGGTTGTCATTAATACTGAGCTGGTGCCTAACAGCGAGCATGCTCATAATAATTGTGTGGGTGTATATAGCAACCTTGGTTGTCATTAATACTGAGCTGGTGCCTAACAGCGAGTATGCTCATAATAATTGTGTAGGTGTATATAGCAACCTTGGTTGTCATTAATACTGAGCTGGTGCCTAACAGCGAGCATGCTCATAATAATTGTGTGGGTGTATATAGCAACCTTGGTTGTTATTAATACTGAGCTGGTGCCTAACAGCGAGCATGCTCATAATAATTGTGTGGGTGTATATAGCAACCTTGGTTGTCATTAATACTGAGCTGGTGCCTAACAGCGAGCATGCTCATAATAATTGTGTGGGTGTATATAGCAACCTTGGTTGTCATTAATACTGAGCTGGTGCCTAACAGCGAGCATGCTCATAATAATTGTGTGGGTATATATAGCAACCTTGGTTGTCATTAATACTGAGCTGGTGCCTAACAGCGAGCATGCTCATAATAATTGTGTGGGTGTATATAGCAACCTTGGTTGTCATTAATACTGAGCTGGTGCCTAACAGAGAGCATGCTCATAATAATTGTGTGGGTGTATATAGCAACCTTGGTTGTTATTAATACTGAGCTGGTGCCTAACAGCGAGCATGCTCATAATAATTGTGTGGGTGTATATAGCAACCGTGGTTGTCATTAATACTGAGCTGGTGCCTAACAGCGAGCATGCTCATAATAATTGTGTGGGTGTATATAGCAACCTTGGTTGTCATTAATACTGAGCTGGTGCCTAACAGCGAGCATGCTCATAATAATTGTGTGGGTGTATATAGCAACCTTGGTCGTCATTAATACTGAGCTGGTGCCTAACAGCGAGCATGCTCATAATAATTGTGTGGGTGTATATAGCAACCTTGGTTGTCATTAATACTGAGCTGGTGCCTAACAGCGAGCATGCTCATAATAATTGTGTGGGTGTGGCAACCTAGGTCATCATTTATTCGTGCACCTTTTCTGCTGCTATATACGTGTGAGAATCGAGAAACGAACAAGTCGGTCCATGTTGCGCCCATTTTCATGAGCCTCTCCCCAGGTGGAGCTCCTTTTTTTTTTTGAAAGGGAGAATCATCTGCTACACTGCTCCTGCCATTTCCAGGTACCTTCTTGTTACACCATTAGGTAAGTTTTGTTGCTGGGCAAAACTAGAGACCTCGTGCTCTATGTGCTGCACACGAAGACACTTGTCACTTCTGCCCTGTGCCCTCGCTTCTGCCCTGTGTCCTCGCTTCTGCCCTGTGGCTTGCTTCTGTCCTGTGCCTTGCTTCTACCCTGTGCCCTCGCTTCTACCCTGTGCCCTCGCTTCTGCCGTGTGCCTTGCTTCTGTCCTGTGCCTTGCTTCTGCCTTGCTTCTGCCCTGGGAAAGTGGGCTTCTTGATGGTTAAGTAGACGCTTAACAAAAAAGATGAGTAATTATAGATACCGGCTTAACCAGCTTTTACAGTAGCTAGCTATAATATAAATAATAACACAACAAAAACATTTAATTAAAACCATCTGTATCTTATGGCATCCTGTAGTGTAGTGCACTTACCAAGACCGCCATTCTCAACACTTCTAGGCCATTGCAATCCGAAGTTAGTTTGCTGACAAGCAAACTAACTGCAGGAGATAGAGCGTCCAGCTACAGATGTAAGTAGCCATAACATGTATGCACACTGGTAGTGCCACATGTATTAGTGTGCAGGCTATAATGATATGCATACTGGTAGTGCCACATGTATTAGTATGCAGGCTATAATGACATGCATACTGGTAGTGCCACATGTATTAGTATGCAGGCTATAATGACATGCATACTGGTAGTGCCACATGTATTAGTATGCATACTATAATGACATGCACACTAGTAGTGTCACATGTATTAGTGTGCAGGCTATAATGACATGCACACTGGTAGTGCCACATGTATTAGTGTGCAGGCTATAATGATATGCATACTGGTAGTGCCACCTGTATTAGTATGCAGGCTATAATGACATGCATACTGGTAGTGCCACATGTATTAGTGTGGAGGCTATAATGACATGCATACTGGTAGTGCCACATGTATTAGTGTGCAGGCTATAATGACATGCATACTGGTAGTGCCACATGTATTAGTGTGCAGGCTATAATGACAAGCATACTGGTAGTGCCACATGTATTAGTGTGCAGGCTATAATGATATGCATACTGGTAGTGCCACATGTATTAGTGTGCAGGCTATAATGACATGCATACTGGTAGTGCCACATGTATCAATGTGTGGCTATAATGACTTGCATACTGGTAGTGCCACATGTATTAGTGTGCAGGCTATAATGATATGCATACTGGTAGTGCCACATGCATTAGTGTGCAGGCTATAATGATATGCATACTGGTAGTGCCACATGTATTAGTATGCAGGCTATAATGACATGCATACTGGTACTGCCACATGTATTAGTATGCAGGCTATAATGACATGCACACTGGTAGTGCCACATGTATTAGTGTGCAGGCTATAATGACATGCACACTGGTAGTGCCACATGTATTAGTGTGCAGGCTATAATGATATGCATACTGGTAGTGCCACCTGTATTAGTATGCAGGCTATAATGACATGCATACTGGTAGTGCCACATGTATTAGTGTGGAGGCTATAATGACATGCATACTGGTAGTGCCACATGTATTAGTGTGCAGGCTATAATGACATGCATACTGGTAGTGCCACATGTATTAGTGTGTAGGCTATAATGACATGCATACTGGTAGTGCCACATGTATTAGTGTGCAGGCTATAATGATGTGCATACTGGTAGTGCCACATGTATTAGTGTGCAGGCTATAATGATGTGCATACTGGTAGTGCCACATGTATTAGTGTGCAGGCTATAATGACATGCATACTGGTAGTGCCACATGTATTAG
This sequence comes from Cladorhizidae sp. MBARI D1340-BT2, assembly GCA_028752905.1. Taxonomy (NCBI): domain Eukaryota; kingdom Metazoa; phylum Porifera; class Demospongiae; order Poecilosclerida; family Cladorhizidae; species Cladorhizidae sp. MBARI D1340-BT2. Next base: position 38,113,094 of record JAQNBH010000015.1, read on the forward strand.
TGTGCAGGCTATAATGATATGCATACTGGTAGTGCCACATGTATTAGTGTGTGGCTATAATGACTTGCATACTGGTAGTGCCACATGTATTAGTGTGCAGGCTATAATGATATGCATACTGGTAGTGCCACATGTATTAGTGTGCAGGCTATAATGACATGCATACTGGTAGTGCCACATGTATTAGTGTGTGGCTATAATGACTTGCATACTGGTAGTGCCACATGTATTAGTGTGCAGGCTATAATGATATGCATACTGGTAGTGCCACATGCATTAGTGTGCAGGCTATAATGATATGCATACTGGTAGTGCCACATGTACTAGTGTAGAGCTATAATAATACCTACCATAGTTCTGTCTCCCACTTTTGCTCCGCCATATCTGTAAGTGGAATTATAGTTGATGAAGTTGCATAAATGGCAGCTAGCTGTACCTCATGATAGCATCCATGCCTTCTTGCATTGCCAAGGCCCAGCACAGGGCCTGGGAAGGTTTCTCCAACACTCTTGCCCCAGCACAGAGGAACAGGTTGTAGATCTATTGTAGACGTCAGGATTAATAGAAGTAATAAATATTAACACACATTCATACTTCAGTACACTCATACTTCATTATCAAATAAATGAACCCAAAATTGTTTTTTTCATTGGACGCATGCAGCCCGTGCTGTGCAAGGAAGTGGACTGTCACGGCCTGCAAGCAGCTCGCCAAGAAATAACAATTGTAGCTAGTAATGGGTGTGGTCAAGCTACTACATTTCTCCGGTGAATATAATGTATTATGTACGGACAGAACCGGTGTTTTTAATGAGAGTGAGTCCAGCACTTCTCGCTGAGATACCAATACACACCTAGCACATTTCATAACTACAGCAAGAGAACTGCTTCAAAGATGGGTGGACACTAAACAGAGTTCACAGCATAACTATCAGCACATGGCCCCAATGCCGAGCACAGCAACTAGCATGCTAGCTACAGTTGCCAACGATAGCTTATGGTTGACTGACCGCTCCTGAGGAACCACCCATGGCATTCTCCAGAGCAGCTGCCAGAGAGAGCAACACTTGCCGAGGCTGGTCCCAGTCCATCCTGTCTAGTCTCCGCCGGATAGCTAAACACATCCAAATAACAATGTCAAGGATGGAGTTATGGACAGGCTCTTAACATGCAGCTAATTAGCTCACTACATGGCATTGTTTAGACGTAGCTGCCCGTCCTATTTGAGGGTGTGTATTAATCAGGAGTTTGGACGTGACGAACAGGCATGCGACAATAGTGGCACGAGATCATTGCCTGCACCAGTCAGTGCCTGCACCAGTCAGTGCCTGCACCAGTCAGCGCCTGCACCAGTCAGTGCCTGCACCAGTCAGTGCCTGCACCAGTCAGTGCCTGCACCAGTCAGTGCCTGCACCAGTCGGTGCCTGCACCAGTCGGTGCCTGCACCAGTCGGTGCCTGCACCAGTCACTGCCTGCACCAGTCAGTGCCTGCACCAGTCAGTGCCTGCACCAGTCAGTGCCTGCACCAGTCAGTGCCTGCACCAGTCAGTGCCTGCACCAGTCAGTGCCTGCACCAGTCAGTGCCTGCACCAGTCAGTGCCTGCACCAGTCAGCGCCTGCACCAGTCAGCGCCTGCACCAGTCAGCGCCTGCACCAGTCAGCGCCTGCACCAGTCAGCGCCTGCACCAGTCAGCGCCTGCACCAGTCAGCGCCTGCACCAGTCAGCGCCTGCACCAGTCAGCGCCTGCACCAGTCAGCGCCTGCACCAGTCAGCGCCTGCACCAGTCAGCGCCTGCACCAGTCAGCGCCTGCACCAGTCAGCGCCTGCACCAGTCAGCGCCTGCACCAGTCAGCGCCTGCACCAGTCAGCGCCTGCACCAGTCAGCGCCTGCACCAGTCAGCGCCTGCACCAGTCAGCGCCTGCACCAGTCAGCGCCTGCACCAGTCAGCGCCTGCACCAGTCAGTGCCTGCACCAGTCAGTGCCTGCACCAGTCAGTGCCTGCACCAGTCAGTGCCTGCACCAGTCAGTGCCTGCACCAGTCAGTACCTGCAGTGCCTGCACCAGTCAGTGTCTGCACCAGTCAGTGCCTGCACCAGTCAGTGCCTGCACCAGTCAGTGCCTGCACCAGTCAGTGCCTGCAGTGCCTGCACCAGTCAGTGTCTGCACCAGTCAGCGCCTGCACCAGTCAGTGCCTGCACCAGTCAGTACCTGCACCAGTCAGTGCCTGCACCAGTCAGTGCCTGCACCAGTCAGTGCCTGCAGTGCCTGCACCAGTCAGTGTCTGCACCAGTCAGTGCCTGCACCAGTCAGTGCCTGCAGTGCCTGCACCAGTCAGTGCCTGCACCAGTCAGTGCCTGCACCAGTCAGTGCCTGCACCAGTCAGTGCCTGCAGTGCCTGCACCAGTCAGTGCCTGCACCAGTCAGTGCCTGCACCAGTCAGTGCCTGCAGTGCCTGCACCAGTCAGTGTCTGCACCAGTCAGTGCCTGCACCAGTCAGTGCCTGCACCAGTCAGTGCCTGCACCAGTCAGTGCCTGCACCAGTCAGTGCCTGCACCAGTCAGTGCCTGCACCAGTCAGTGCCTGCACCAGTCAGTGCCTGCACCAGTCGGCGCCTGCACCAGTCGGCGCCTGCACCAGTCGGCGCCTGCACCAGTCAGTGCCTGCACCAGTCAGTGCCTGCACCAGTCAGTGCCTGCACCAGTCAGTGCCTGCACCAGTCAGTGCCTGCACCAGTCAGTGCCTGCACCATTCAGTGCCTGAACCAGTCAGTGCCTGCACCAGTCAGTGCCTGCACCAGTCAGTGCCTGCACCAGTCAGTGCCTGCACCAGTCAGTGCCTGCACCAGTCAGTGCCTGAACCAGTCAGTGCCTGCACCAGTCAGTGCCTGCACCAGTCAGTGCCTGCACCAGTCAGTGCCTGCACCAGTCAGTGCCTGCACCAGTCAGTGCCTGCACCAGTCAGTGCCTGCACCAGTCAGTGCCTGCACCAGTCAGTGCCTGCACCAGTCAGTGCCTGCACCAGTCAGTGCCTCCTCAAGTCAGTGCACTGCCTGCAGAAATGTAACTGGTCAAATGTTTGACTTAGACATTGACTGAGCATTTGCCGGTATTAGAACTTGGCTGTTATGGTTGTCATGCCTACGGGTACAAAGTACATTGGTGGTTACCACTTGTGTCAAATTTAATTCTCTGTCAACACTTCCGGCCGACAGTATGTCACTATTAGAAGTTGCTGCATACTCTGCTAATGAGCACGTCTGAAGGATGCCTCCTGCCAATCAGGACGGCATCACAGTATATGTTGGCCTCAAGCTGTAACAATAGCCTCAGGGATGACTCACACAACAGTGCTTTAAATAGAACTTGATTCAATGTAAATATATTCAACGCTCATAACATAACAAAAAGGGGTGTGTCATGTCATGTGACTAGTGAGTGCGGCATTTTGTGAACCAAAGTAGAGCACCCGAGGAGGAATAGTTCTACACGTGACAATGGACTCACTGGACAAGTTAACCCTCTCAGGCGCACTGGTACAGCTTTTAACCCTCTCATGGATAGTTTCACGAAGAAAAGTTGAGATAAGCCCCTGCTACCAATTTCCGGTGCACATGTCCCTAGCAACCATAAGTCCCTAGCAACCATAAGTTAGATAGCACTTGTGTTGACATATTTGATCCAATTAGTTGCAAACCATATTCCAGCACTAAACTTAACCACTAACTAATGAATTATTCATGAGTGCACATGCGACTGCTGGAAATTTTTTGGGTGGCTGATATATGTACGAGAAAAAACATAACTTTAGGTAGATTAGTAGGTGGAGCTCATGGGAGGAGTCAATATTCCCACGGGGAAAAAGCTTGTGATGATAGCTGTCGATATCTCGGCTCTACGGCTGAGTAGTGTGGAGTTCTCAGGGAAGACTACTAGCACAGAGGCAGCTTAGCATCAGCTAGCAGCTACTGGCACAGAGGCAGCTTAGCATCAGCTAGCAGCTACTAGCACAGAGGCAGCTTAGCATCAGCTAGCAGCTACAGGCACAGAGGCAGCTTAACATCAGCTAGCAGCTACTAGCACAGAGGCAGCTTAGCATCAGCTACTAGCACAGAGGCAGCTTAACATCAGCTACTGGCACAGAGGCAGCTTAGCATTAGCTAGCAGCTACTAGCACAGAGGCAGCTTAGCATTAGCTAGCAGCTACTAGCACAGAGGCAGCTTAGCATCAGCTACTAGCACAGAGGCAGCTTAACATCAGCTACTGGCACAGAGGCAGCTTAGCATTAGCTAGCAGCTACTAGCACAGAGGCAGCTTAGCATCAGCTAGCAGCTACTAGCACAGAGGCAGCTTAACATCAGCTACTAGCACAGAGGCAGCTTAGCATTAGCTAGCAGCTACTAGCACAGAGACAGCTTAGCATCAGCTAGCAGCTACTAGCACAGAGGCAGCTTAGCATTAGCTAGCAGCTACTAGCACAGAGGCAGCTTAGCATCAGCTAGCAGCTACTAGCACAGAGGCAGCTTAGCATCAGCTAGCAGCTACTAGCACAGAGGCAGCTTAGCATCAGCTAGTATCTACTAGCACAGAGGCAGCTTAGCATTAGCTACTAGCACAGAGGCAGCTTAGCATCAGCTAGTAGCTACTAGCACAGAGGCAGCTTAGCATCAGCTAGCAGCTACTAGCACAGAGGCAGCTTAGCATCAGCTACTAGCACAGAGGCAGCTTAGCATCAGCTAGCAGCTACTAGCACAGAGGCAGCTTAGCATCAGCTAGCAGCTACTAGCACAGAGGCAGCTTAGCATCAGCTAACAGTAGAGGCAGCTTAGCATTAGCTAGCAGCTACTAGCACAGAGGCAGCTTAGCATCAGCTAGCAGCTACTAGCACAGAGGCAGCTTAGCATTAGCTAGCAGCTACTAGCACAGAGGCAGCTTAGCATTAGCTAGCAGCTACTAGCACAGAGGCAGCTTAACATCAGCTAGCAGCTACTAGCACAGAGGCAGCTTAGCATTAGCTAGCAGCTACTAGCACAGAGGCAGCTTAGCATTAGCTAGCAGCTACTAGCACAGAGGCAGCTTAGCATTAGCTAGCAGCTACTAGCACAGAGGCAGCTTAACATTAGCTAGCAGCTACTAGCACAGAGGCAGCTTAGCAGCTACTAGCACAGAGGCAGCTTAGCATCAGCTAGTAGCTACTAGCACAGAGGCAGCTTAGCATCAGCTAGCAGCTACTAACACAGAGGCAGCTTAGCATCAGCTAGCAGCTACTAGCACAGAGGCAGCTTAACATCAGCTAGCAGCTACTAGCACAGAGGCAGCTTAGCATCAGCTAGTAGCTACTAGCACAGAGGCAGCTTAACATCAGCTAGTAGCTACTAGCACAGAGGCAGCTTGGTATCAGCGAGCAGCTAGCTTGTGTTTGGTCCAACAAGAACACTGAACCATCTCGATACTCCTGCAAGGCATTCTAGGGAGACAACTTCTTCAACGCAGAAGACCACACACACCCTCACACGGCCTACTACTGTCCTAGTTCAAACCACACCCTTAATTATGGCCTGTTCTATGAAGGAAACCCCTTACCTAATGCACCGGCCTTGAGAGTGCTCCCACAGTCACCATCACCACTCCCTCTGTCCAGCTCGTTGAGCTTCTCCTCTGCACCAATCAACGCCTCGCACACACCCTGCACACACCTCTTCACCAGGTGGCCTGCAGGGGCATGGCAACAGGGGACAACAGGGAAATAATACTCGACAAGACCCAAAACAGGTTGGTACCCCTCACACCTACGCTTCGTGACCGTAAATAGCTGAAGTAGGCGGAGCTAAGGTTGCCTATAATTAGAGTTACCTCTTTTAGATGGCTAAGTAATTTTAAAGCTATAGCAATGACTACAAATTCCCATAGAGATGTCCAAGGTGTCATCTGTGGCGAGATGAGGTACTAACGTAAAAGTGGAGATTTCACAATTCTTTTGACAAGAAAATATATAATTGACTGCAAAATATTGGGGGGATATTGAGGAGGGGGATCGTGATCCCCTATGTGGCTGGCAAAAGTGAAGCTATCAGACCTGTGTGTGTGTGTGTGTGTGTGTGTGTGTGTGTGTGTGTGTGTGTGTGTGTGTGTGTGTGTGTGTGGAAAATTTGAAGTCAAAGTTGTTTTTGAATCTGGCTTGCCATTGAGCTCTCGGCTTAGCATGGGCAAAGATAAGTGACACTATCATGATGTCATTAGTTGTGTATGGGATTCCCTGCAGCTGTGGAGAAGTGTGCGTGGGGAACAATGAGGAGGTCAGAGACACGAGCATCAAGATGCTGGCAGAAGGGGAGAGTTTGAGAAGTCTGCTATCGCAGAGCATGCATGGAACCAACGTTACCCTATCTTGTGGGAAGAGTCCTCTGTGATTGATAGAGCAGAAAATGGAGAGAGTTGTTCATGAAGGAGGCACTGCAGATCATCTCACACCGAGGGACCAGTGCTTCAGCAGAGATGCAGGACTGGAGCTACAGGTTGCTGGTGCTCAACTCTCAAGACTATGCACGTTAAGTCACACCCTCTTACACTGTCTGACGTATTGCTGTGCTGTTATTCGTACGATTCATGAATCACGTGCATTTGTTGTGTGAAACACATTGCCAGAGAGTGTGGATGCATTGCCAGTGAGTGTGGATGCGTTGCCAGTGAGTGTGGATGCATTGCCAGTGAGTGTGGATGCATTGCCAGTGAGTGTGGATGCATTGCCAGTGAGTGTGGATGCATTGCCAGTGAGTGTGGATGCATTGCCAGCGAGTGTGGATGTGTTGCCAGTGAGTGTGGATGCATTGCCAGTGAGTGTGGATGCATTGCCAGTGAGTGTGGGTGCATTGCCAGTGAGTGTGGATGTGTTGCCAGTGAGTGTGGATGCATTGCCAGTGAGTGTAGATGCATTGCCAGCGAGTGTGGATGTATTGCCAGTGAGTGTGGATGCGTTGCCAGTGAGTGTGGATGCATTGCCAGCGAGTGTGGATGTGTTGCCAGTGAGTGTGGATGCGTTGCCAGTGAGTGTGGATGCATTGCCAGTGAGTGTGGATGTGTTGCCAGTGAGTGTGGATGTGTTGCCAGTCAATGTGGATGTGTTCCCAGTGAGTGTGGATGCATTGCCAGTGAGTGTGGATGTGTTGCCTGTGAGTGTGGATGTGTTGCCAGTGAGTGTGGATGCATTGCCAGTGAGTGTGGATGCGTTGCCAGTGAGTGTGGATGCAATGCCAGTGAGTGTGGATGTGTTGCCAGTGAGTGTGGATATGTTGCCAGTGAGTGTGGATGCATTGCCAGTGAGTGTGGATGCATTGCCAGTGAGTGTGGATGCGTTGCTAGTGAGTGTGGATGTGTTGCCAGCAAGTGTGAATGTGTTGCCAGCAAGTGTGAATGTGTTGCCAGTGAGTGTGGATGTGTTGCCAGTGAGTGTGGATGCATTGCCAGTGAGTGTGGATGTATTGCTAGTGAGTGTGGATGTGTTGCCAGCAAGTGTGAATGTGTTGCCAGCAAGTGTGAATGTGTTGCCAGTGAGTGTGGATGTGTTGCCAATGAGTGTGGATGTGTTGCCAGTGAGTGTGGATGTGTTGCCAGTGAGTGTGAATGTGTTGCCAGTGAGTGTGGATGTGTTACCAGTGAGTGTGGATGTGTTGCCAGTGAGTGTGGATGTGTTGCCAGTGAGTGTGGATGCGTTGCCAGTGAGTGTGGATGTGTTGCCAGTAAGTGTGGATGTGTTGCCAGTGAGTGTGGATGTGTTGCCAGTGAGTGTGGATGCATTGCCAGTGAGTGTGGATGCATCAGAAGAGCTTCTGAGAAAACTAACTCTTCACTTACTTGCAGCTAAAGTGTAGTCGCTGCTGAGTCAGCTCAATACAAGTGTGTTAATTATGCTATCATAAGTGCTAATCTTTGAGTGCTTTGCCGACTCGGGAGTCTTCTGGTAGTCAAACAACAGGCACAGACAGAGAAGATAATCTAGCGGACTCTAATTCACAGTGTTTATTTTAGCCTCTCGATCACCATAGCAAAGACTTCAAGGGCGTGCTGGGAGTGTTTTTGGACTGGCCCAACCCTCCACATTCAGGTTGCTAATGAGCTGCCAAAGTGAGTTCAAGACGAGATATGAACTCTTTGTGTGTGGGTAGTTTTGGCTTACACCATTTTAAAACAGGGGTCAAAGGTCAACCAAAGACGGCTCCACCTCCATGAGAGTGCAGGGTTAATCAAACACTTAGCAACACCATTAGGCTCACCTAGTGGAGTCGAGGGTTCCCTCCCATGTTCTTCTTCTTCCTTGGCTGCAGGAGAGGATATGGGGGCTGAGTCAAACCTCAAGCCACACCCACTAGGTCCATGACAAGCACGCGGCCATCCCGGCGCATTGGTCTGCAAGTCTACACACGGCAAAAACACAATACCTAATAACATCCTTCGGTCTAGCTGGTTTTGTCGGGTTCTTTGTACCAATCAACTCCTCCCACTCGGGCTCTAGCGCGAGGAGCGTCAGGGACACTCCGGCCATTTCCAGAGACGTCATGAGACTGCCGTAGATAACGCGGTCGACGTGTAACCCTCGCTGATCCACTAAACACAAGCAACAGCAACAACTTAACACTAGAATAAGCAACAACAAAAGCAACAAACATGAACACAGCATCAGTAAGAAGAGAGTAACAACGACGGTCAACATCAACATCTAGTACTCATTGCAAGCACTCATCATCAACATCTAGTACTCATTGCAAGCACTCATCATCAACATCTAGTACTCATTGAAAGCACTCGTCATCAACATCTAGTACTCATTGCAAGCACTCATCATCAACATCTAGTACTCATTGCAAGCACTCATCATCAACATCTAGTACTCATTGCAAGCACTCATCATCAACATCTAGTACTCATTGCAAGCACTCATCATCAACATCTAGTACTCATTGCAAGCACTCATCATCAACATCTAGTACTCATTGCAAGCACTCGTCATCAACATCTAGTACTCATTGCAAGCACTCATCATCAACATCTAGTACTCATTGCAAGCACTCATCATCAACATCTAGTACTCATTGCAAGCCCTCATCATCAACATCTAGTACTCATTGCAAGTACTAATCATCAACATCTAGTACTCATTGCAAGCACTCATCATCAACATCTAGTACTCATTGCAAGCACTCATCATCAACATCTAGTACTCATTGCAAGCACTCATCATCAACACCTAGTACTCATTGCAAGCACTCATCATCAACATCTAGTACTCATTGCAAGCACTCATCATCAACACCTAGTACTCATTGCAAGCCCTCATCATCAAAATCTAGTACTCATTGCAAGTCAACATCTAGTGCTCATTGCAAGCACTCATCATCAACATCTAGTACTCATTGCAAGCACTCATCATCAACATCTAGTATTCATTGCAAGCACTCATCATCAACATCTAGTACTCATTGCAAGCACTCATCATCAACATCTAGTACTCACTGCAAGCACTCATCAACATCTAGTACTCATTGCAAGCACTCATCATCAACATCTAGTACTCATTGCAAGCACTCATCATCAACATCTAGTACTCATTGCAAGCACTCATCATCAACATCTAGTACTCATTGCAAGCACTCATCATCAACATCTAGTACTCACTGCTAGCACTCATCGTCAACATCTAGTACTAATTGCAAGCACTCATCAACATCTAGTACTCATTGCAAGCACTCATCATCAACATCTAGTACTCACTGCAAGCACTCATCATCAACATCTAGTGCTCATTGCAAGCACTCATCATCAACATCTAGTACTCACTGCAAGCACTCATCATCAACATCTAGTGCTTATTGCAAGCACTCATCATCAACATCTAGTACTCATTGCAAGCACTCATCAACATCTAGTACTCATTGCAAGCACTCATCATCAACATCTAGTACTCATTGCAAGCACTCATCATCAACATCTAGTACTCATTGCAAGCACTCATCAACATCTAGTACTCATTGCAAGCACTCATCATCAACATCTAGTACTCATTGCAAGCACTCATCATCATCTAGTGCTCATTGCAAGCACTCATCATCAACATCTAGTGCTCATTGCAAGCACTCATCATCAACATCTAGTACTCATTGCAAGCACTCATCATCAACATCTAGTACTCATTGCAAGCACTCATCATCAACATCTAGTACTCATTGCAAGCACTCATCATCAACATCTAGTACTCATTGCAAGCACTCATCATCAACATCTAGTACTCATTGCAAGCACTCATCAACATCTAGTACTCATTGCAAGCACTCATCATCAACATCTAGTACTCATTGCAAGCACTCATCAACATCTAGTACTTATTGCAGGCACTCATCATAAACATCTAGTACTCATTGCAAGCACTCATCATCAACATCTAGTACTCATTGCAAGCACCCATCATCAACATCTAGTACTCATTGCAAGCACTCATCATCAACATCTAGTACTCATTGCAAGCACTCATCATCAACATCTAGTACTCATTGCAAGCACTCATCATCAACATCTAGTACTCATTGCAAGAACTCATCATCAACATCTAGTACTCATTGCAAGCACTCATCATCAACATCTAGTACTCATTGCAAGCACTCATCATCAACATCTAGTACTCACTGCAAGCACTCATCATCAACATCTAGTACTCATTGCAAGTACTCATCATCAACATCTAGTACTCATTGCAAGCACTCATCATCAACATCTAGTACTCATTGCAAGCACTCATCATCAACATCTAGTACTCATTGCAAGCACTCATCAACAACATCTAGTACTCATTGCAAGCACTCATCATCAACATCTAGTACTCATTGCAAGCACTCATCATCAACATCTAGTACTCACTGCAAGCACTCATCATCAACATCTAGTACTCATTGCAAGCACTCATCATCAAAATCTAGTACTCACTGCAAGCACTCATCATCAACATCTAGTACTCATTCCAGGCACTCATCATCAACATCTAGTACTCATTGCAAGCACTCATCATCAACATCTAGCACTCATTGCAAGCACTCATCATCAACATCTAGTATACTCATTGCAAGCACTCATCATCAACATCTAGTACTCATTGCAGGCACTCATCATCAACATCTAGTACTCATTGCAAGCACTCATCATCAACATCTAGTACTCACTGCAAGCACTCATCATCAACATCTAGTACTCATTGCAAGCACTCATCATCAACATCTAGTACTCATTGCAAGCACTCATCATCAACATCTAGTACTCATTGCAAGCACTCATCATCAACATCTAGTACTCATTGCAAGCACTCATCATCAACATCTAGTACTCATTGCAAGCATTCATCATCAACATCTAGTACTCACTGCAAGCACTCATCAACATCTAGTACTCATTGCAGGCACTCATCATCAACATCTAGTACTCATTGCAAGCACTGATCATCAACATCTAGTACTCATTGCAAGCACTCATCAACAACAACTAGTACTCATTGCAAGCACTCATCATCAACATCTAGTACTCATTGCAAGCACTCATCATCAACATCTAGTACTCATTGCAAGCACTCATCATCAACATCTAGTACTCATTGCAAGCACTCATCATCAACATCTAGTACTCATTGCAGGCACTCATCAACATCTAGTACTCATTGCAAGCACTCATCATCAACATCTAGTACTCATTGCAGGCACTCATCAACATCTAGTACTCATTGCAGGCACTCATCATCAACATCTAGTGCTCACTGCAAGCGTACCTAGGTATCGGACAGCTTCCTTGACGACTATCAGCAATTCCAAGTTGGATGTTCCTCCCAAGTTGTTCACCACTAAAACTACACCTCCTCCTAGAGACAATAAGTTCAGGAACAGCGTGACAAAATAATTACACGTGCGCTTCCTCTCGCCCTCGGTCCAAGTCTCCTCTTCACAAATGGTCGGGAGATGGACGTGCATCATACGCACATCAGTGGTGGCAGCGTGCGTGTCTTACCAATGTCTGGCTGGAAGTAAGAAAACCCTTTCTCCCGAGACATGATCTGCTCCACCATGGTCCTCACCACCTGCTTGGCTGACTGCACCTGAAGCCAACAGCAAAGCATCCATTAGACCAGAACATGACAGCATCCGAGTTTCTAAAATTATGAATAGGGATTGGTGGACGCATCATCATCTTCATACTCCAGCTAGCTGTGAGCTGGACTATCAATAGCACGTGCCAGAGTTGGACTATCAATAGCACGGGCCAGAGTTGGACTATCAATAGCACGTGCCAGAGTTGGACTATCAATAGCACGGGCCAATGCAAAAAACACATTATTTACAGCATTTCTCCAACTCACAATAATGTTGTCAAATTATCAGGACATCTTGGCCTTCATCAGAGTGTAGGAGGACTAGTCTCATGTAGTGTATGCGATAGCAGGAGTACTAGTCTCATGTAGTGTATGAGATAGCAGGAGGACTAGTCTCATGTAGTGTATGAGATAGCAGGAGTACTAGTCTCATGTAGTGTATGAGATAGCAGGAGTACTAGTCTCATGTAGTGTATGAGATAGCAGGAGTACTAGTCTCATGTAGTGTATGAGATAGCAGGAGTACTAGTCTCATGTAGTGTATGAGATAGCAGGAGTACTAGTCTCATGTAGTGTATGAGATAGCAGGAGTACTAGTCTCATGTAGTGTATGAGATAGCAGGAGTACTAGTCTCATGTAGTGTATGGGATAGCAGGAGTGCTAGTCTCATCGAGTATGGTGCGGGTGTCAGTGTGTTCCTCGTGTGGCTAGGCATCGCTCAGATCAGTGCTCTCACTCTCAACTGTACCTTGGTTCGGTGAGCACCTGCTTCTCCATGAATGCCTGTACACAACACAACCTTTCATATCAACATTGTCATCATTACATATATAATTATTGCAGAGGGATCTTCAACAGATGGTGACCAACTGAAGCAACTATGGGGGAGGAGGGATATTCATCAGTTGGAAGCCACACCTTGCTCAGCCGACCTTAGACCATGCCTTTATGCTATGGCACAGGTGTTTAGTATACTACAGAAAGTGCCTAGTATACTACAGAAGTGCCTAGTATACTACAGGAAGCAGGAAGACTGTAATAAGTAAAAATTCCTCAATAATTTTACACTAAATGTAAAGAATTAAACCCACAAATTTTTTGTTCCTTAACCCCTTCACTGGTGACTTTCTAGAAGCTTATGACTGCAGCCGTAAAGGTAGTTGTATATATATCATAATAATTTATACTAGTTTAGGAATCACTAAACTCCCTAGCAACCATATATTTTCAGAATGTAGAATGTACAATGAAAATTGAATATGATCCCTGAAAAAGGTTGCCTAGCAACAAACCAAAAAATGATTACAGAGATATGAATATCATTATGGATACCAGAGTAAGAAGTGTATGAGAATGATGTGCACGGTTCTGCACTGGGAGGCTAGGAGACCACACATACCAGAGAAATGACTGGCATTAGTACTCAGATTGGCTACACCTGCACACACACACACACACACACACACACACAACCTCCAGTTACCCAGCAAACAATTATGTTTTGCTCCGAGCTATCTTCAGCTAAAAATTCAAGATATAGATTCTATTCACTGCTCGATAGTTTAGGCTTACCGTGAACAGTCTTATTGATTTCTTTATTCTCTCCTTCCTTCTCTACCTCGGTGCAGAAGCTGGCATTGTCGAGAAAACAATCACTCATGCTAATTCTATTTCTCTGCTCAGTGTCTCCACTTCAGCATGGTTCAAACTACGCCCCCACAAGCAAGCAGAGACTTCTCCTTTTTCATCGCTCGTTTGCCATCTGACAGGCAGAAATCATCGTCAAAAAGTGTCCCCCTAGAGCTGTATGCAATGATCTATTAAATTGCGCTAAGTTCAAAAATGGCCCGAGATGCAGCGAAGATGCTTGATGTCTTCAAACCTCCATATGGCAGTTACACCAGGGAAGGGGTTAAAGACAGGCAACTACAGAGCATGCGGGGGGAGTGTACACCAGTGAAGGGGTTAAGACAGGCAAACACAGAGCCTGCTGGTGGGAGTGTACACCAGTGAAGGGGTTAAAGATGGGCAACTACAGAGCCTGCTGGTGGGAGTGTACACCAGTGAAGGGGTTAAAGACAGGCAACCACAGAGCATGCTGGTGGGAGTAGAGGACAGCTTTCTTCTAGTGCAGAGATGGAAGCTTATGGCGGTGAAGCAGCAACTGCAAGCAGCCAATTATGCTGCTAGGGAGGAGACAAGCAGGAAACACATGCCATCACCAACATCGAGTGGTACGATTGGCAAGGTCAGACAGAGGTCACTTCATTGTTCTCAGCACTTGACTAAGTCTGTGGAGTGCGTGATAACTTCAATTAATATTCACAGACTGCATTCTAACTGTGAAAACTACAAATATTGAACTACCTTTAACAACTCAACATTCTATACTTTACCTATTCCAAACTCCATCTCGTCTTCTGCTAGGGAGAATGACGACCTGTGGCCGGGTACACTGCATGGAGAGAGGCTAACACTCATGGTTCCTGGGAGTGAAGACACAGAGTAGACGTGTCACTGAAGCTCTACCACACACACACACACACAACACACACACACACACACACCACACACACACACACACACTGACCCATCTCTCCTGCAACCCTCTGTGCCACTGCCACAATTTCTTCCAGCGAATGCTTCTTCTCTGCCATGCCCCCAGCAATCTGCAGCCACCAGGAGAGAGTAAATGTTTGTAAGGTGACACATGGTGCACACAATCACACTTCAATGGCTGCAAGGTCCAGCCTCAGGGATGGTTCACATTTCACAATTATTGTGTATGCCCTATAATGCAACAAGACACGTAGCGAGCAGTTCAGGGTGTGGGTGTGGTTTAAATGGGCGTGTTCAGAAGATGGTGGGAGAAGGATAACAATAATTATTACTGATGGTGGCAAAATGAAAATTTCTCGAGTCCAGATTGTGCCAGTCCTGCGTACAGGAGTCCTCTCTCGCAAGTTCAATATCATCCTGTATAAGTGATAAACTCCGCGCCTCTCAACGTTTAGCACACAAAAAAACGATTAACAGCAATCGCCAATTGGTGTCAACCCCGCGCGTGCATGCTCTGAATGAAATCTGACCCGAGAGATAGGCTCCCTCGTAATCTGGCCAGAGAGACAGGCTCCTATCTTCTCGATTGGTCTAGTTAAAATATATATATATATATTATTAAAGCAATTTTTTTTAAATACGCATTTTGGTTGGTGTGCATTATTTAGCAGTGTTGTTTAGTGAGCACCTATTCACAGTTAATTAAGCAGGGCTAGAAGTGGGAGGAGCACTAAACAACCCAAGTTTCCAGGATATTAGCTATTTGTGGGAAAAAAACTTTAGCAGAGCATTAAATATTTAACTACTAGCTGTGATGGACATGGCAGGTGGGTGGAGCCACCACACCCATTACTCACATGTGTGCGGTTACGTGCCCAAACTAGAGAGCACCTTTTTAGCAAGCGAGGCAGTCATGCAAGGACTCGTGCCCACACACACACTGTCCAGCAAGGAGTGGAATTTAATCACTACCATGCACAAAATATGCCAGAGCTAAAGATTGGGTGATGCTATATGTGTCTGCTAATAATAGCTCTTGCTAAGAGGGCTGAATGTCAGCTAGTGCTAAGAGGGCTGAATGTCAGCTAGTGCTAAGAGGGCTGAATGTCGGTGATGTCATCCTATACCAATAGCTCGAGCTGGGCAAAGGAGATTACTACCTATAGCAAGACCACAACTTCACTGGGTTAGGGCTACTTTCGTTGAACAGGTGTAGAAGTAAGTCTTGTCTACTAGGTGCAAATTAGTGTTAAGTAACCCAAAAATCATTTAAAAGTCAAGCTTGTCACCTGGTTCAAGGGGGGAGTACTGCTCTACCTAACACCACATACATCCCATGGTAACTGGAATTGGAAACAGCACTATAGATGGGTGTAACATAGGTTAAAGAGTTTCGAATTTCATTTATTAGCACTCAGAACCAGCACTTCATCCATCGCTGGAGACCAGACAGACTTGTAGAAGTGCTGTCCTCATGGGAAACTCTCCAGGCTCTGCTCTGCAACAGTGCAACCATCCACGATCCCTTCCAGCTAGCCAGGTACATATAGATGGGAATTGCTTGTTAAGCAGCTGCTCGGTATTAAATGCCCATTCTCTCTGCTGACATGTGCTATAAGGGCTCAGCTTAAACAACCAGCACACATAGTAACTATCTATATATATATATACACACGCTTATATATATGACAGGTTTAAACATACCTTGTGCACAAGGAGAGTGCCACAGAGACCACGCCTTCCTGCGGCTTTCCCACAAGTTGGTAAAGCACAGTCCTCCCCCACCACCACCATCTCCACCTTGACTCCCTCACTCCTCGCACGCTCCAACGCTATCCCAAAGTTGAGCCGGTCTCCGGTGTAGTTGTTAAAAATGACCAAGGTGCCGGCAGGACTGCGTATAGCTCTGATGGCAGCCAGGATGGAGCCGGGGGGAGGAGAAGCAAAGACGTCTCCGGACACTGCGGCAGTGAGCATGCTCTGACCCACGTAGCCTGCATGGGCCGGTTCATGACCACTCCCCCCTCCCGAGAGCAGAGTGACCTAGCAAGTGGTGTGGAACATGTGGAATGAGCGCGTGCTACTGCTACTCACAACTGATGGCAACAACTGTTCAATTAACAACAGAACCTGAACCACTCGAGTTTATATGAGCTATGAGAGACCTGCATCTTGGTTGTAATGATACTGAAATGTCTGCATGGTGGGAAGATTTCCATCTTGCTTGTGATTTTCATTAAACATACTGAAGATTATCTTTTACTCAGCAGCTCCACCTTTACGTCTCCTAGAGTCACACACACACTCACACACTCTCTCTCACACACTCTCTCCCACACACACACAAGCACTAGCTAAAAGCATTATCTTGGACAGTATCAAGAGTTCCCTAAAACATCGAGTTCTGGTGATTAATTTTGAAACCTCTTCAGTGTTTGAGCTTACAGATTGCCATCCCACTTCTCCTATCTATTTATCTTTTAATGGCCTCCTGTTGTTGGCCATCTTAATTAGATGACCTGTCAGGAACAAACTCTCAATGAACTCTCAGTTGCAAATAACATTACAAAATCGGTCTCAATAATCAACTTCAAATTGTATTCTCTCCACCAGTTTTGACTAGATGCTCTAGCCTTCATCAAGAATAATGAAGTTGATTATTGAGAAGGTTGCTGTAATAGTCATATATATTTTACAGTCTTTCTCAATTCTCAACAGCAAATTAATAGTCATCACAGATTGCATGGAGCATTCTGCAAGAGCTACAGAAAGCCCTGATTATAGCTAAATGCTGGCTTAGCATAATTATAATTCGCAGGACAGCTAGTTCGTGCATAATTATTACTCAGCTCCTCACCAATCCATCTCTGACTACTTCCTCCACATCTGCTCTGATAATGACCCTGTGACCTTGTAGTAGCCTGAGGCTAGGGCAGGCAGCAACTAGTCCAGCTAACGCATCATCCACCACATCCACTGCGGCGTTGATCAACTTCTTGCTCATGGCCACTGCGCTTCGGATCCTATGTTGCCATCGGCCAAGAATCGGCGCCACCAATCCACACCCTCACTACGCTGAAGTGGTTGTGGCTCGCAGGGACAAACGTAACGCATGCGCGCCGTCCTGATCTCGCGAGCGATATCTGATGTTTGCGGTAAAATTGCTGCCAGCTGTAGTTGATTGGAAGAATGGCGGAGTTGTTCTACATGAGGTGTTGGGTGGGTATGGTGGGATGCATAGCAGTTTTTAAAGCTTTACACGGCTACTCTCAGGAGTCCTACGCTGCAAAGAAAATATACACCCTAAAACCTGCGCAAGGTCAGTATACTGAACTACATGTACCATATTTGTATCTCTACACTTGTAGTCTCATGGCCCTCACATATCTCCTACATGTAGTCTGGCTTGGCCAACCAAGTGGGATGGATGAGAACGTCTGTAGTGATTGAGGAGTAGCTTGTCTCTGACCACAAGATTCAGATGTTCTGTAGTAGGGTCCCACCCCCAAGACTATTTTAGTAGTTTTAAAAACTTGTGGTTACCACTTTATAGCTCCATAGATTCTGCTAACTTCATGGTATGGACTTGAAATATGGCTCAAAAGATAGGTCTCTCTGTGTGCTCTCTTGATACTAAAACATTTTTCATGGGTATACCAAGTTAAAGTGGAGGGACCTCAAAACCAAGAGTGCCTGATTTTGCCACATAAATATCTCCAGATTGCCAAGTGCTAGAGAGCTGAAATTAGCACTGGTGGCTAGAGGAAGCCATACTCAGGTCATTAGGCGCTAAAACTTCAAGCAGTTGGGACATGAGTACCTACCGCTACCGCGCGCTTGACCGCATACTTAAGTTTTAGCGAATTAGTAATCAACTTGAAATTTACTCTCTTGACGTTATGACTAGATGTTCTAGTCTTCACCAGGAATTAAGGCATTGTAATTTTATTATCAACTAACTAAGAGTGTTGAGCGCTTGTAAATTATTTTTTGTGTGGTCAAGCAACCACCTACAAGATGTTACTCAGCATAACACCAAAACTAACAAATCATAGATGTTATTGTGTACCATGTTTATACTCTCACCAGCCTCATGCAACAATGATACATGGATTATAGATAGTTACCTGTTTGTCTTAAGGGGGATGTAACCCATTATTTTTTTGACAAAAAGTGGTTTTTGTGTTTTGTTGCTTATATAATTGCACAACAGCTGTACAAGCTGTCTTTCAAATATGAAGCAATTTGGATGATCCATTGTTGAGTTATGGTGGATTTTATCTTCATGAGTAAGACCAGTGAAGGGGGGGAGGAGACATCAAAGGGATTTTTTTAATCAACTTTCTAATGCCATAACTTTCCCCCCCTTACTTCTATACAGTTAATTTTGTTATCAAAGTGTTGCTTCTTCTGTGTGCTTTAAAATGATATGTTGAATGACTCTATAGGACCAGTATCTTAGAAGATACATGCAGAAACATTCAGGTCCCTCAAAACCTGTACCCTAATTACTGGAACAACTCTAGCTCTGTGGTAATGAAATTACCCATACTAAAAGGTGATTTTCCTGATAATGTGGATTTTCGGTCTTAGGAACACCTGTATCTTTGTGAAAATTTTAGGAAAAATACTTCATTATATATCATTATGGAGCCCTTTCTTTCCTCTATCTTTTAAGTGGAGCAAAAGCTGTTTGAAGGGTTTGTGCCACTAGTAATACATTCATATGCCAGGCATACACTACAGAGCCACTTGCACAGTGATAACCATGAGTAGTTTTCTGCACAATCTTTTGACTTAAAAGATAGAGGAAAGAAAGGGCTACATGATGATATATAATGAAGTATTTTTCCTAAAGTTTTCACAAAGATACAGGTGTTCCTAAGACCGAAAATCCACATTATCAGGAAAATCACCTTTTAGTATGGGTAATTTCATTGGACCACAGACACACACCTTCCTCAATACTATAAATTTATATCAACTTTCTAATGCCATAACTTTTCCCCCCTTACCTCTATGCAGTTAATTTTGTTATCAAAGTGTTGCTTCTTCTGTGTGCTTAACTCTAGCTAAAGTTAGAGTGTGCCGTGTTGATTAGATTAGGATTTTCCCTGGGAAAATCCCTATTCTGGGAAAATCCCTATTTTACACATACGGCAGGCGCTAACTCTTGCTGTGTATAGCGCATACCAAATATAGTCTGCCCATTACACGCTTCAGAGCATAAGGAAACCACTCAACCAAGTTTGAGCTTGTGACAAGCCACAGGCTTGGAGCTAGAGTTGTTCCAGTAATTAGGGTACAGGTTTTGAGGGACCTAGATGTTTCTGCATGTATCTTCTAAGATACTGGTCCTATAGAGTCATTCAACATATCATTTTAAAGCACACAGAAGAAGCAACACTTTGATAACAAAGTTAACTGCATAGAAGTAAGGGGGGGAAAGTTATGGCATTAGAAAGTTGATATTAAAAAATTTCCCTTTGATGTCTCCTCCCCCCCTTCACTGGTCTTACTCATGAAGATAAAATCCACCATAACTCAACAATGGATCATCCAAATTGCTTCATATTTGAAAGACAGCTTGTACAGATGTTGTGCAATTATATAAGCAACAAAACACAAAAACCTCTTTTTGTCAAAAAAAAATGGGTTCCATCCCCCTTAAAGGCCTGTGCTGTTAATTATTGTCACAGGAGTAAACTAACCTTACTTGAAAGCATGCAGCTGCTTGCAGACTCGGCTCAGGTATGCACTTACAAACAAGCTTATGACATTGACGATCCTTTACCTATCTCAGGTTTTTTTAGTTTTATTAGTGCTGAATCAAGGAATAGATTATTTTGCATTGGACAATTTGGGGTCTTCTTCTGGCAGTAAATTTATGATGAATGGACATTTTACATAGATTACATGTACATACATACATGTGCAGGGGGCAGTAGATAGATCATAGACAGATACAAGGCCCTGAAGAGAACCATGCTACTGGTTTTGGAGAGATGCCAGTGTACCATTTTTGGAATGGTTCGCTTGTGTTTTTATGGCTAAAATTAACTGAAATCAGCTGAAATCACTGTTTAGGCTACTAGGAAGCTACTAAAGTGAGTTGTTTTTGTTTTGTTTTTAATAAGGGTCAAGCTAATACACAAGGAGTGCTACTACACTTCCAACTACACTTCCCAATAATGCTTGTATACATTATACCAAAAATACAGTTTAAAAACAAGCAGCTATTTCAATGAAGCTCTTATTTGTAGAGCTAGCAGTTAGTTGACCATTAATCATTGCTGCAGTTAGGTGAGCATTACTCATTGTTCGCAGTTAGGTGAGCATTACTCATTGTTGCAGTTAGGTGAGCAATACTCATTGTTGCAGTTAGGTGAGCACTACTCATTGTTGCAGTTAGGTGAGTATTACTCATTGTTGCAGTTAGGTAGGCATTACTCATTGTTGCAGTTAGGTGAGCATTACTCATTGTTGCAGTTAGGTGAGCATTACTCATTGTTGCAGTTAGGTGAGCATTACTCATTGTTGCAGTTAGGTGAGCATTACTCATTGTTGCAGTTAGGTGAGCATTACTCATTGTTGCAGTTAGGTGAGCATTACTCATTGTTGCAGTTAGGTGAGCATTACTCATTGTTGCAGTTAGGTGAGCATTACTCATTGTTGCAGTTAGGTGAGCATTACTCATTGTTGCAGTTAGGTGAGCATTACTCATTGTTGCAGTTAGGTGAGCATTACTCATTGTTGCAGTTAGGTGAGCATTACTCATTGTTGCAGTTAGGTGAGCACTACTCATTGTTGCAGTTAGGTTAGCATTACTCATTGTTACAGTTAGGTGAGCACTACTCATTGTTGCAGTTAGGTGAGCATTACTCATTGTTGCAGTTAGGTGAGCATTACTCATTGTTGCAGTTAGGTGAGCATTACTCATTGTTGCAGTTAGTGAGCACTACTCATTGTTGCAGTTAGGTGAGCATTACTCATTGTTGCAGTTAGTGAGCACTACTCATTGTTGCAGTTAGGTGAGCATTACTCATTGTTGCAGTTAGGTGAGCATTACTCATTGTTGCAGTTAGGTGAGCATTACTCATTGTTGCAGTTAGGTGAGCATTACTCATTGTTGCAGTTAGGTGAGCATTACTCATTGTTGCAGTTAGGTGAGCATTACTCATTGTTGCAGTTAGGTGAGCATTACTCATTGTTGCAGTTAGGTGAGCATTACTCATTGTTGCAGTTAGGTGAGCATTACTCATTGATGCAGTTAGGTGAGCATTACTCATTGTTGCAGTTAGGTGAGCACTACTCATTGTTGCAGTTAGGTGAGCACTACTCATTGTTGCAGTTAGGTGAGCACTACTCATTGTTGCAGTTAGGTGAGCATTACTCATTATTGCAGTTAGGTGAGCACTACTCATTGTTGCAGTTAGTGAGCATTACTCATTGTTGCAGTTAGGTGAGCACTACTCATTGTTGCAGTTAGGTGAGCATTACTCATTGTTGCAGTTAGGTGAGCATTACTCATTGTTGCAGTTAGGTGAGCACTACTCATTGTTGCAGTTAGGTGAGCATTACTCATTGTTGCAGTTAGTGAGCACTACTCATTGTTGCAGTTAGGTGAGCATTACTCATTGTTGCAGTTAGTGAGCACTACTCATTGTTGCAGTTAGGTGAGCATTACTCATTGTTGCAGTTAGGTGAGCATTACTCATTGTTGCAGTTAGGTGAGCATTACTCATTGTTGCAGTTAGGTGAGCATTACTCATTGTTGCAGTTAGGTGAGCATTACTCATTGTTGCAGTTAGGTGAGCATTACTCATTGTTGCAGTTAGGTGAGCATTACTCATTGTTGCAGTTAGGTGAGCATTACTCATTGTTGCAGTTAGGTGAGCATTACTCATTGTTGCAGTTAGGTGAGCATTACTCATTGTTGCAGTTAGGTGAGCATTACTCATTGTTGCAGTTAGGTGAGCACTACTCATTGTTGCAGTTAGGTGAGCACTACTCATTGTTGCAGTTAGGTGAGCATTACTCATTGTTGCAGTTAGGTGAGCACTACTCATTGTTGCAGTTAGTGAGCATTACTCATTGTTGCAGTTAGGTGAGCACTACTCATTGTTGCAGTTAGGTGAGCATTACTCATTGTTGCAGTTAGGTGAGCATTACTCATTGTTGCAGTTAGGTGAGCACTACTCATTGTTGCAGTTAGGTGAGCACTACTCATTGTTGCAGTTAGGTGAGCATTACTCATTGTTGCAGTTAGGTGAGCATTACTCATTGTTGCAGTTAGGTGAGCACTACTCATTGTTGCAGTTAGGTGAGCACTACTCATTGTTGCAGTTAGGTGAGCATTACTCATTGTTGCAGTTAGGTGAGCATTACTCATTGTTGCAGTTAGGTGAGCATTACTCATTGTTGCAGTTAGGTGAGCATTACTCATTGTTGCAGTTAGGTGAGCATTACTCATTGTTGCAGTTAGGTGAGTATTACTCATTGTTGCAGTTAGGTGAGTATTACTCATTGTTGCAGTTAGGTGAGCATTACTCATTGTTGCAGTTAGGTGAGTATTACTCATTGTTGCAGTTAGGTGAGTATTACTCATTGTTGCAGTTAGGTGAGCACTACTCATTGTTGCAGTTAGGTGAGCACTACTCATTGTTGCAGTTAGGTGAGCATTACTCATTGTTGCAGTTAGGTGAGCATTACTCATTGTTGCAGTTAGGTGAGCATTACTCATTGTTGCAGTTAGGTGAGTATTACTCATTGTTGCAGTTAGGTGAGCATTACTCATTGTTGCAGTTAGGTGAGCACTACTCATTGTTGCAGTTAGGTGAGCATTACTCATTGTTGCAGTTAGGTGAGCATTACTCATTGTTGCAGTTAGGTGAGCATTACTCATTGTTGCAGTTAGGTGAGCATTACTCATTGTTGCAGTTAGGTGAGCATTACTCATTGTTGCAGTTAGGTGAGCATTACTCATTGTTGCAGTTAGGTCATTGTTGCAGTTAGGTGAGCATTACTCATTGTTGCAGTTAGGTGAGCATTACTCATTGTTGCAGTTAGGTGAGCATTACTCATTGTTGCAGTTAGGTCATTGTTGCAGTTAGGTGAGCATTACTCATTGTTGCAGTTAGGTGAGCATTACTCATTGTTGCAGTTAGGTGAGCATTACTCATTGTTGCAGTTAGGTCATTGTTGCAGTTAGGTGAGCATTACTCATTGTTGCATTTAGGTGAGCACTACTCATTGTTGCAGTTAGGTGAGCATTACTCATTGTTGCAGTTAGGTGGGCATTACTCATTGTTGCAGTTAGGTGAGCATTACTCATTGTTGCAGTTAGGTGAGCATTACTCATTGTTGCAGTTAGGTGAGCATTACTCATTGTTGCAGTTAGGTGAGCATTACTCATTGTTGCAGTTAGGTGAGCATTACTCATTGTTGCAGTTAGGTGAGCATTACTCATTGTTGCAGTTAGGTGAGCATTACTCATTGTTGCAGTTAGGTGAGCATTACTCATTGTTGCAGTTAGGTGAGCATTACTCATTATTGCAGTTAGGTGAGCACTACTCATTGTTGCAGTTAGGTGGGCACTACTCGTTGTTGCAGTTAGGTGGGCATTACTCATTGTTGCAGTTAGGTGAGCACTACTCATTGTTGCAGTTAGGTGAGCACTACTCATTGTTGCAGTTAGGTGAGCACTAGTCATTGTTGCAGTTAGGTGAGCACTACTCATTGTTGCAGTTAGGTGAGCACTACTCATTGTTGCAGTTAGGTGAGCACTACTCATTGTTGCAGTTAGGTGAGCATTACTCATTGTTGCAGTTAGGTGAGCATTACTCATTGTTGCAGTTAGGTGAGCATTACTCATTGTTGCAGTTAGGTGAGCATTACTCATTGTTGCAGTTAGGTGAGCATTACTCATTGTTGCAGTTAGGTGAGCATTACACATTGTTGCAGTTAGGTGAGCATTACTCATTGTTGCAGTTAGGTGAGCATTACTCATTGTTGCAGTTAGGTGAGCATTACTCATTGTTGCAGTTAGGTGAGCACTACTCATTGTTGCAGTTAGGTGAGCACTACTCATTGTTGCAGTTAGGTGAGCATTACTCATTGTTGCAGTTAGGTGAGCATTACTCATTGTTGCAGTTAGGTTAGCATTACTCATTGTTGCAGTTAGGTGAGCACTACTCATTGTTGCAGTTAGGTGACCATTACTCATTGTTGCAGTTAGGTGAGCACTACTCATTGTTGCAGTTAGGTGAGCATTACTCATTGTTGCAGTTAGGTGAGCATTACTCATTGTTGCAGTTAGGTGAGCATTACTCATTGTTGCAGTTAGGTGAGCATTACTCATTGTTGCAGTTAGGTGAGCATTACTCATTGTTGCAGTTAGGTGAGCATTACTCATTGTTGCAGTTAGGTGAGCATTACTCATTGTTGCAGTTAGGTGAGCATTACTCATTGTTGCAGTTAGGTGAGCACTACTCATTGTTGCAGTTAGGTTAGCATTACTCATTGTTACAGTTAGGTGAGCACTACTCATTGTTGCAGTTAGGTGAGCATTACTCATTGTTGCAGTTAGGTGAGCATTACTCATTGTTGCAGTTAGGTGAGCATTACTCATTGTTGCAGTTAGTGAGCACTACTCATTGTTGTAGTTAGGTGAGCATTACTCATTGTTGCAGTTAGTGAGCACTACTCATTGTTGCAGTTAGGTGAGCATTACTCATTGTTGCAGTTAGGTGAGCATTACTCATTGTTGCAGTTAGGTGAGCATTACTCATTGTTGCAGTTAGGTGAGCATTACTCATTGTTGCAGTTAGGTGAGCATTACTCATTGTTGCAGTTAGGTGAGCATTACTCATTGTTGCAGTTAGGTGAGCATTACTCATTGTTGCAGTTAGGTGAGCATTACTCATTGTTGCAGTTAGGTGAGCATTACTCATTGATGCAGTTAGGTGAGCATTACTCATTGTTGCAGTTAGGTGAGCACTACTCATTGTTGCAGTTAGGTGAGCACTACTCATTGTTGCAGTTAGGTGAGCACTACTCATTGTTGCAGTTAGGTGAGCATTACTCATTATTGCAGTTAGGTGAGCACTACTCATTGTTGCAGTTAGTGAGCATTACTCATTGTTGCAGTTAGGTGAGCACTACTCATTGTTGCAGTTAGGTGAGCATTACTCATTGTTGCAGTTAGGTGAGCATTACTCATTGTTGCAGTTAGGTGAGCACTACTCATTGTTGCAGTTAGGTGAGCATTACTCATTGTTGCAGTTAGTGAGCACTACTCATTGTTGCAGTTAGGTGAGCATTACTCATTGTTGCAGTTAGTGAGCACTACTCATTGTTGCAGTTAGGTGAGCATTACTCATTGTTGCAGTTAGGTGAGCATTACTCATTGTTGCAGTTAGGTGAGCATTACTCATTGTTGCAGTTAGGTGAGCATTACTCATTGTTGCAGTTAGGTGAGCATTACTCATTGTTGCAGTTAGGTGAGCATTACTCATTGTTGCAGTTAGGTGAGCATTACTCATTGTTGCAGTTAGGTGAGCATTACTCATTGTTGCAGTTAGGTGAGCATTACTCATTGTTGCAGTTAGGTGAGCATTACTCATTGTTGCAGTTAGGTGAGCATTACTCATTGTTGCAGTTAGGTGAGCATTACTCATTGTTGCAGTTAGGTGAGCACTACTCATTGTTGCAGTTAGGTGAGCACTACTCATTGTTGCAGTTAGGTGAGCATTACTCATTGTTGCAGTTAGGTGAGCACTACTCATTGTTGCAGTTAGTGAGCATTACTCATTGTTGCAGTTAGGTGAGCACTACTCATTGTTGCAGTTAGGTGAGCATTACTCATTGTTGCAGTTAGGTGAGCATTACTCATTGTTGCAGTTAGGTGAGCACTACTCATTGTTGCAGTTAGGTGAGCACTACTCATTGTTGCAGTTAGGTGAGCATTACTCATTGTTGCAGTTAGGTGAGCATTACTCATTGTTGCAGTTAGGTGAGCACTACTCATTGTTGCAGTTAGGTGAGCACTACTCATTGTTGCAGTTAGGTGAGCATTACTCATTGTTGCAGTTAGGTGAGCATTACTCATTGTTGCAGTTAGGTGAGCATTACTCATTGTTGCAGTTAGGTGAGCATTACTCATTGTTGCAGTTAGGTGAGCATTACTCATTGTTGCAGTTAGGTGAGTATTACTCATTGTTGCAGTTAGGTGAGTATTACTCATTGTTGCAGTTAGGTGAGCATTACTCATTGTTGCAGTTAGGTGAGTATTACTCATTGTTGCAGTTAGGTGAGTATTACTCATTGTTGCAGTTAGGTGAGCACTACTCATTGTTGCAGTTAGGTGAGCACTACTCATTGTTGCAGTTAGGTGAGCATTACTCATTGTTGCAGTTAGGTGAGCATTACTCATTGTTGCAGTTAGGTGAGCATTACTCATTGTTGCAGTTAGGTGAGTATTACTCATTGTTGCAGTTAGGTGAGCATTACTCATTGTTGCAGTTAGGTGAGCACTACTCATTGTTGCAGTTAGGTGAGCATTACTCATTGTTGCAGTTAGGTGAGCATTACTCATTGTTGCAGTTAGGTGAGCATTACTCATTGTTGCAGTTAGGTGAGCATTACTCATTGTTGCAGTTAGGTGAGCATTACTCATTGTTGCAGTTAGGTGAGCATTACTCATTGTTGCAGTTAGGTCATTGTTGCAGTTAGGTGAGCATTACTCATTGTTGCAGTTAGGTGAGCATTACTCATTGTTGCAGTTAGGTGAGCATTACTCATTGTTGCAGTTAGGTCATTGTTGCAGTTAGGTGAGCATTACTCATTGTTGCAGTTAGGTGAGCATTACTCATTGTTGCAGTTAGGTGAGCATTACTCATTGTTGCAGTTAGGTCATTGTTGCAGTTAGGTGAGCATTACTCATTGTTGCATTTAGGTGAGCACTACTCATTGTTGCAGTTAGGTGAGCATTACTCATTGTTGCAGTTAGGTGGGCATTACTCATTGTTGCAGTTAGGTGAGCATTACTCATTGTTGCAGTTAGGTGAGCATTACTCATTGTTGCAGTTAGGTGAGCATTACTCATTGTTGCAGTTAGGTGAGCATTACTCATTGTTGCAGTTAGGTGAGCATTACTCATTGTTGCAGTTAGGTGAGCATTACTCATTGTTGCAGTTAGGTGAGCATTACTCATTGTTGCAGTTAGGTGAGCATTACTCATTGTTGCAGTTAGGTGAGCATTACTCATTATTGCAGTTAGGTGAGCACTACTCATTGTTGCAGTTAGGTGGGCACTACTCGTTGTTGCAGTTAGGTGGGCATTACTCATTGTTGCAGTTAGGTGAGCACTACTCATTGTTGCAGTTAGGTGAGCACTACTCATTGTTGCAGTTAGGTGAGCACTAGTCATTGTTGCAGTTAGGTGAGCACTACTCATTGTTGCAGTTAGGTGAGCACTACTCATTGTTGCAGTTAGGTGAGCACTACTCATTGTTGCAGTTAGGTGAGCATTACTCATTGTTGCAGTTAGGTGAGCATTACTCATTGTTGCAGTTAGGTGAGCATTACTCATTGTTGCAGTTAGGTGAGCATTACTCATTGTTGCAGTTAGGTGAGCATTACTCATTGTTGCAGTTAGGTGAGCATTACACATTGTTGCAGTTAGGTGAGCATTACTCATTGTTGCAGTTAGGTGAGCATTACTCATTGTTGCAGTTAGGTGAGCATTACTCATTGTTGCAGTTAGGTGAGCATTACTCATTGTTGCAGTTAGGTGAGCATTACTCATTGTTGCAGTTAGGTGAGCATTACTCATTGTTGCAGTTAGGTGAGTATTACTCATTGTTGCAGTTAGGTGAGTATTACTCATTGTTGCAGTTAGGTGAGCATTACTCATTGTTGCAGTTAGGTGAGTATTACTCATTGTTGCAGTTAGGTGAGTATTACTCATTGTTGCAGTTAGGTGAGCACTACTCATTGTTGCAGTTAGGTGAGCACTACTCATTGTTGCAGTTAGGTGAGCATTACTCATTGTTGCAGTTAGGTGAGCATTACTCATTGTTGCAGTTAGGTGAGCATTACTCATTGTTGCAGTTAGGTGAGTATTACTCATTGTTGCAGTTAGGTGAGCATTACTCATTGTTGCAGTTAGGTGAGCACTACTCATTGTTGCAGTTAGGTGAGCATTACTCATTGTTGCAGTTAGGTGAGCATTACTCATTGTTGCAGTTAGGTGAGCATTACTCATTGTTGCAGTTAGGTGAGCATTACTCATTGTTGCAGTTAGGTGAGCATTACTCATTGTTGCAGTTAGGTGAGCATTACTCATTGTTGCAGTTAGGTCATTGTTGCAGTTAGGTGAGCATTACTCATTGTTGCAGTTAGGTGAGCATTACTCATTGTTGCAGTTAGGTGAGCATTACTCATTGTTGCAGTTAGGTCATTGTTGCAGTTAGGTGAGCATTACTCATTGTTGCAGTTAGGTGAGCATTACTCATTGTTGCAGTTAGGTGAGCATTACTCATTGTTGCAGTTAGGTCATTGTTGCAGTTAGGTGAGCATTACTCATTGTTGCATTTAGGTGAGCACTACTCATTGTTGCAGTTAGGTGAGCATTACTCATTGTTGCAGTTAGGTGGGCATTACTCATTGTTGCAGTTAGGTGAGCATTACTCATTGTTGCAGTTAGGTGAGCATTACTCATTGTTGCAGTTAGGTGAGCATTACTCATTGTTGCAGTTAGGTGAGCATTACTCATTGTTGCAGTTAGGTGAGCATTACTCATTGTTGCAGTTAGGTGAGCATTACTCATTGTTGCAGTTAGGTGAGCATTACTCATTGTTGCAGTTAGGTGAGCATTACTCATTGTTGCAGTTAGGTGAGCATTACTCATTATTGCAGTTAGGTGAGCACTACTCATTGTTGCAGTTAGGTGGGCACTACTCGTTGTTGCAGTTAGGTGGGCATTACTCATTGTTGCAGTTAGGTGAGCACTACTCATTGTTGCAGTTAGGTGAGCACTACTCATTGTTGCAGTTAGGTGAGCACTAGTCATTGTTGCAGTTAGGTGAGCACTACTCATTGTTGCAGTTAGGTGAGCACTACTCATTGTTGCAGTTAGGTGAGCACTACTCATTGTTGCAGTTAGGTGAGCATTACTCATTGTTGCAGTTAGGTGAGCATTACTCATTGTTGCAGTTAGGTGAGCATTACTCATTGTTGCAGTTAGGTGAGCATTACTCATTGTTGCAGTTAGGTGAGCATTACTCATTGTTGCAGTTAGGTGAGCATTACACATTGTTGCAGTTAGGTGAGCATTACTCATTGTTGCAGTTAGGTGAGCATTACTCATTGTTGCAGTTAGGTGAGCATTACTCATTGTTGCAGTTAGGTGAGCACTACTCATTGTTGCAGTTAGGTGAGCACTACTCATTGTTGCAGTTAGGTGAGCATTACTCATTGTTGCAGTTAGGTGAGCATTACTCATTGTTGCAGTTAGGTTAGCATTACTCATTGTTGCAGTTAGGTGAGCACTACTCATTGTTGCAGTTAGGTGACCATTACTCATTGTTGCAGTTAGGTGAGCACTACTCATTGTTGCAGTTAGGTGAGCATTACTCATTGTTGCAGTTAGGTGAGCATTACTCATTGTTGCAGTTAGGTTAGCATTACTCATTGTTGCAGTTAGGTGAGCACTACTCATTGTTGCAGTTAGGTGAGCAATACTCATTGTTGCAGTTAGGTGAGCACTACTCATTGTTGCAGTTAGGTGAGTATTACTCATTGTTGCAGTTAGGTAGGCATTACTCATTGTTGCAGTTAGGTGAGCATTACTCATTGTTGCAGTTAGGTGAGCATTACTCATTGTTGCAGTTAGGTGAGCATTACTCATTGTTGCAGTTAGGTGAGCATTACTCATTGTTGCAGTTAGGTGAGCATTACTCATTGTTGCAGTTAGGTGAGCATTACTCATTGTTGCAGTTAGGTGAGCATTACTCATTGTTGCAGTTAGGTGAGCATTACTCATTGTTGCAGTTAGGTGAGCATTACTCATTGTTGCAGTTAGGTGAGCATTACTCATTGTTGCAGTTAGGTGAGCATTACTCATTGTTGCAGTTAGGTGAGCATTACTCATTGTTGCAGTTAGGTGAGCACTACTCATTGTTGCAGTTAGGTTAGCATTACTCATTGTTGCAGTTAGGTGAGCACTACTCATTGTTGCAGTTAGGTGAGCACTACTCATTGTTGCAGTTAGTGAGCACTACTCATTGTTGCAGTTAGGTGAGCACTACTCATTGTTGCAGTTAGGTGAGCATTACTCATTGTTGCAGTTAGGTGAGCATTACTCATTGTTGCAGTTAGGTGAGCATTACTCATTGTTGCAGTTAGGTGAGTATTACTCATTGTTGCAGTTAGGTGAGCACTACTCATTGTTGCAGTTAGGTGAGCATTACTCATTGTTGCAGTTAGGTGAGCATTACTCATTGTTGCAGTTAGGTGAGCACTACTCATTGTTGCAGTTAGGTGAGCACTACTCATTGTTGCAGTTAGGTGAGCACTACTCATTGTTGCAGTTAGGTGAGCATTACTCATTGTTGCAGTTAGGTGAGCATTACTCATTGTTGCAGTTAGGTGAGCATTACTCATTGTTGCAGTTAGGTGAGCACTACTCATTGTTGCAGTTAGGTGAGCACTACTCATTGTTGCAGTTAGGTGAGCATTACTCATTGTTGCAGTTAGGTGAGCATTACTCATTGTTGCAGTTAGGTGAGCATTACTCATTGTTGCAGTTAGGTGAGCATTACTCATTGTTGCAGTTAGGTGAGCATTACTCATTGTTGCAGTTAGGTCATTGTTGCAGTTAGGTGAGCATTACTCATTGTTGCAGTTAGGTGAGCATTACTCATTGTTGCAGTTAGGTGAGTATTACTCATTGTTGCAGTTAGGTGAGCATTACTCATTGTTGCAGTTAGGTGAGCATTACTCATTGTTGCAGTTAGGTGAGTATTACTCATTGTTGCAGTTAGGTGAGCATTACTCATTGTTGCAGTTAGGTGAGCACTACTCATTGTTGCAGTTAGGTGAGCATTACTCATTGTTGCAGTTAGGTGAGCATTACTCATTGTTGCAGTTAGGTGAGCATTACTCATTGTTGCAGTTAGGTGAGCATTACTCATTGTTGCAGTTAGGTGAGTATTACTCATTGTTGCAGTTAGGTGAGCATTACTCATTGTTGCAGTTAGGTGAGCACTACTCATTGTTGCAGTTAGGTGAGCATTACTCATTGTTGCAGTTAGGTGAGCATTACTTATTGTTGCAGTTAGGTGAGCATTACTCATTGTTGCAGTTAGGTGAGCATTACTCATTGTTGCAGTTAGGTGAGCATTACTCATTGTTGCAGTTAGGTGAGCATTACTCATTGTTGCAGTTAGGTCATTGTTGCAGTTAGGTGAGCATTACTCATTGTTGCAGTTAGGTGAGCATTACTCATTGTTGCAGTTAGGTCATTGTTGCAGTTAGGTGAGCATTACTCATTGTTGCAGTTAGGTGAGCATTACTCATTGTTGCAGTTAGGTCATTGTTGCAGTTAGGTGAGCATTACTCATTGTTGCAGTTAGGTGAGCACTACTCATTGTTGCAGTTAGGTGAGCATTACTCATTGTTGCAGTTAGGTGAGCATTACTCATTGTTGCAGTTAGGTTAGCATTACTCATTGTTGCAGTTAGGTGAGCACTACTCATTGTTGCAGTTAGGTGACCATTACTCATTGTTGCAGTTAGGTGAGCACTACTCATTGTTGCAGTTAGGTGAGCATTACTCATTGTTGCAGTTAGGTGAGCATTACTCATTGTTGCAGTTAGGTTAGCATTACTCATTGTTGCAGTTAGGTGAGCACTACTCATTGTTGCAGTTAGGTGAGCAATACTCATTGTTGCAGTTAGGTGAGCACTACTCATTGTTGCAGTTAGGTGAGTATTACTCATTGTTGCAGTTAGGTAGGCATTACTCATTGTTGCAGTTAGGTGAGCATTACTCATTGTTGCAGTTAGGTGAGCATTACTCATTGTTGCAGTTAGGTGAGCATTACTCATTGTTGCAGTTAGGTGAGCATTACTCATTGTTGCAGTTAGGTGAGTATTACTCATTGTTGCAGTTAGGTGAGCACTACTCATTGTTGCAGTTAGGTGAGCATTACTCATTGTTGCAGTTAGGTGAGCATTACTCATTGTTGCAGTTAGGTGAGCACTACTCATTGTTGCAGTTAGGTGAGCACTACTCATTGTTGCAGTTAGGTGAGCACTACTCATTGTTGCAGTTAGGTGAGCATTACTCATTGTTGCAGTTAGGTGAGCATTACTCATTGTTGCAGTTAGGTGAGCATTACTCATTGTTGCAGTTAGGTGAGCACTACTCATTGTTGCAGTTAGGTGAGCACTACTCATTGTTGCAGTTAGGTGAGCATTACTCATTGTTGCAGTTAGGTGAGCATTACTCATTGTTGCAGTTAGGTGAGCATTACTCATTGTTGCAGTTAGGTGAGCATTACTCATTGTTGCAGTTAGGTGAGCATTACTCATTGTTGCAGTTAGGTGAGCATTACTCATTGTTGCAGTTAGGTCATTGTTGCAGTTAGGTGAGCATTACTCATTGTTGCAGTTAGGTGAGCATTACTCATTGTTGCAGTTAGGTGAGTATTACTCATTGTTGCAGTTAGGTGAGCATTACTCATTGTTGCAGTTAGGTGAGCACTACTCATTGTTGCAGTTAGGTGAGCATTACTCATTGTTGCAGTTAGGTGAGCATTACTCATTGTTGCAGTTAGGTGAGCATTACTCATTGTTGCAGTTAGGTGAGCATTACTCATTGTTGCAGTTAGGTGAGTATTACTCATTGTTGCAGTTAGGTGAGCATTACTCATTGTTGCAGTTAGGTGAGCACTACTCATTGTTGCAGTTAGGTGAGCATTACTCATTGTTGCAGTTAGGTTAGCATTACTTATTGTTGCAGTTAGGTGAGCATTACTCATTGTTGCAGTTAGGTGAGCATTACTCATTGTTGCAGTTAGGTGAGCATTACTCATTGTTGCAGTTAGGTGAGCATTACTCATTGTTGCAGTTAGGTCATTGTTGCAGTTAGGTGAGCATTACTCATTGTTGCAGTTAGGTGAGCATTACTCATTGTTGCAGTTAGGTCATTGTTGCAGTTAGGTGAGCATTACTCATTGTTGCAGTTAGGTGAGCATTACTCATTGTTGCAGTTAGGTCATTGTTGCAGTTAGGTGAGCATTACTCATTGTTGCAGTTAGGTGAGCACTACTCATTGTTGCAGTTAGGTGAGCATTACTCATTGTTGCAGTTAGGTGAGCATTACTCATTGTTGCAGTTAGGTGAGCATTACTCATTGTTGCAGTTAGGTGAGCATTACTCATTGTTGCAGTTAGGTGAGCATTACTCATTGTTGCAGTTAGGTGAGCATTACTCATTGTTGCAGTTAGGTGAGCATTACTCATTGTTGCAGTTAGGTGAGCATTACTCATTGTTGCAGTTAGGTGAGCATTACTCATTGTTGCAGTTAGGTGAGCACTACTCATTGTTGCAGTTAGGTTAGCATTACTCATTGTTACAGTTAGGTGAGCACTACTCATTGTTGCAGTTAGGTGAGCATTACTCATTGTTGCAGTTAGGTGAGCATTACTCATTGTTGCAGTTAGGTGAGCATTACTCATTGTTGCAGTTAGTGAGCACTACTCATTGTTGCAGTTAGGTGAGCATTACTCATTGTTGCAGTTAGTGAGCACTACTCATTGTTGCAGTTAGGTGAGCATTACTCATTGTTGCAGTTAGGTGAGCATTACTCATTGTTGCAGTTAGGTGAGCATTACTCATTGTTGCAGTTAGGTGAGCATTACTCATTGTTGCAGTTAGGTGAGTATTACTCATTGTTGCAGTTAGGTGAGCATTACTCATTGTTGCAGTTAGGTGAGCATTACTCATTGTTGCAGTTAGGTGAGCATTACTCATTGTTGCAGTTAGGTGAGCATTACTCATTGTTGCAGTTAGGTGAGCATTACTCATTGTTGCAGTTAGGTGAGCATTACTCATTGTTGCAGTTAGGTGAGCACTACTCATTGTTGCAGTTAGGTGAGCACTACTCATTGTTGCAGTTAGGTGAGCACTACTCATTGTTGCAGTTAGGTGAGCATTACTCATTATTGCAGTTAGGTGAGCACTACTCATTGTTGCAGTTAGTGAGCATTACTCATTGTTGCAGTTAGGTGAGCACTACTCATTGTTGCAGTTAGGTGAGCATTACTCATTGTTGCAGTTAGGTGAGCATTACTCATTGTTGCAGTTAGGTGAGCACTACTCATTGTTGCAGTTAGGTGAGCATTACTCATTGTTGCAGTTAGTGAGCACTACTCATTGTTGCAGTTAGGTGAGCATTACTCATTGTTGCAGTTAGTGAGCACTACTCATTGTTGCAGTTAGGTGAGCATTACTCATTGTTGCAGTTAGGTGAGCATTACTCATTGTTGCAGTTAGGTGAGCATTACTCATTGTTGCAGTTAGGTGAGCATTACTCATTGTTGCAGTTAGGTGAGCATTACTCATTGTTGCAGTTAGGTGAGCATTACTCATTGTTGCAGTTAGGTGAGCATTACTCATTGTTGCAGTTAGGTGAGCATTACTCATTGTTGCAGTTAGGTGAGCATTACTCATTGTTGCAGTTAGGTGAGCATTACTCATTGTTGCAGTTAGGTGAGCATTACTCATTGTTGCAGTTAGGTGAGCATTACTCATTGTTGCAGTTAGGTGAGCACTACTCATTGTTGCAGTTAGGTGAGCACTACTCATTGTTGCAGTTAGGTGAGCATTACTCATTGTTGCAGTTAGGTGAGCACTACTCATTGTTGCAGTTAGTGAGCATTACTCATTGTTGCAGTAAGGTGAGCACTACTCATTGTTGCAGTTAGGTGAGCATTACTCATTGTTGCAGTTAGGTGAGCATTACTCATTGTTGCAGTTAGGTGAGCACTACTCATTGTTGCAGTTAGGTGAGCACTACTCATTGTTGCAGTTAGGTGAGCACTACTCATTGTTGCAGTTAGGTGAGCATTACTCATTGTTGCAGTTAGGTGAGCATTACTCATTGTTGCGGTTAGGTGAGCACTACTCATTGTTGCAGTTAGGTGAGCACTACTCATTGTTGCAGTTAGGTGAGCATTACTCATTGTTGCAGTTAGGTGAGCATTACTCATTGTTGCAGTTAGGTGAGCATTACTCATTGTTGCAGTTAGGTGAGCATTACTCATTGTTGCAGTTAGGTGAGCATTACTCATTGTTGCAGTTAGGTGAGCATTACTCATTGTTGCAGTTAGGTGAGTATTACTCATTGTTGCAGTTAGGTGAGCATTACTCATTGTTGCAGTTAGGTGAGCATTACTCATTGTTGCAGTTAGGTGAGTATTACTCATTGTTGCAGTTAGGTGAGCATTACTCATTGTTGCAGTTAGGTGAGCACTACTCATTGTTGCAGTTAGGTGAGCATTACTCATTGTTGCAGTTAGGTGAGCATTACTCATTGTTGCAGTTAGGTGAGCATTACTCATTGTTGCAGTTAGGTGAGCATTACTCATTGTTGCAGTTAGGTGAGTATTACTCATTGTTGCAGTTAGGTGAGCATTACTCATTGTTGCAGTTAGGTGAGCACTACTCATTGTTGCAGTTAGGTGAGCATTACTCATTGTTGCAGTTAGGTGAGCATTACTCATTGTTGCAGTTAGGTGAGCATTACTCATTGTTGCAGTTAGGTGAGCATTACTCATTGTTGCAGTTAGGTGAGCACTACTCATTGTTGCAGTTAGGTGAGCATTACTCATTGTTGCAGTTAGGTGAGCATTACTCATTGTTGCAGTTAGGTCATTGTTGCAGTTAGGTGAGCATTACTCATTGTTGCAGTTAGGTGAGCATTACTCATTGTTGCAGTTAGGTCATTGTTGCAGTTAGGTGAGCATTACTCATTGTTGCAGTTAGGTGAGCATTACTCATTGTTGCAGTTAGGTGAGCATTACTCATTGTTGCAGTTAGGTCATTGTTGCAGTTAGGTGAGCATTACTCATTGTTGCATTTAGGTGAGCACTACTCATTGTTGCAGTTAGGTGAGCATTACTCATTGTTGCAGTTAGGTGGGCATTACTCATTGTTGCAGTTAGGTGAGCATTACTCATTGTTGCAGTTAGGTGAGCATTACTCATTGTTGCAGTTAGGTGAGCATTACTCATTGTTGCAGTTAGGTGAGCATTACTCATTGTTGCAGTTAGGTGAGCATTACTCATTGTTGCAGTTAGGTGAGCATTACTCATTGTTGCAGTTAGGTGAGCATTACTCATTGTTGCAGTTAGGTGAGCATTACTCATTGTTGCAGTTAGGTGAGCATTACTCATTATTGCAGTTAGGTGAGCACTACTCATTGTTGCAGTTAGGTGGGCACTACTCGTTGTTGCAGTTAGGTGGGCATTACTCATTGTTGCAGTTAGGTGAGCACTACTCATTGTTGCAGTTAGGTGAGCACTACTCATTGTTGCAGTTAGGTGAGCACTAGTCATTGTTGCAGTTAGGTGAGCACTACTCATTGTTGCAGTTAGGTGAGCACTACTCATTGTTGCAGTTAGGTGAGCACTACTCATTGTTGCAGTTAGGTGAGCACTACTCATTGTTGCAGTTAGGTGAGCACTACTCATTGTTGCAGTTAGGTGAGCATTACTCATTGTTGCAGTTAGGTGAGCATTACTCATTGTTGCAGTTAGGTGAGCATTACTCATTGTTGCAGTTAGGTGAGCATTACTCATTGTTGCAGTTAGGTGAGCATTACTCATTGTTGCAGTTAGGTGAGCATTACTCATTGTTGCAGTTAGGTGAGCATTACTCATTGTTGCAGTTAGGTGAGCACTACTCATTGTTGCAGTTAGGTGAGCATTACTCATTGTTGCAGTTAGGTGAGCATTACTCATTGTTGCAGTTAGGTTAGCATTACTCATTGTTGCAGTTAGGTGAGCACTACTCATTGTTGCAGTTAGGTGAACATTACTCATTGTTGCAGTTAGGTGAGCACTACTCATTGTTGCAGTTAGGTGAGCATTACTCATTGTTGCAGTTAGGTGAGCATTACTCATTGTTGCAGTTAGGTTAGCATTACTCATTGTTGCAGTTAGGTGAGCACTACTCATTGTTGCAGTTAGGTGAGCAATACTCATTGTTGCAGTTAGGTGAGCACTACTCATTGTTGCAGTTAGGTGAGTATTACTCATTGTTGCAGTTAGGTAGGCATTACTCATTGTTGCAGTTAGGTGAGCATTACTCATTGTTGCAGTTAGGTGAGCATTACTCATTGTTGCAGTTAGGTGAGCATTACTCATTGTTGCAGTTAGGTGAGCATTACTCATTGTTGCAGTTAGGTGAGCATTACTCATTGTTGCAGTTAGGTGAGCATTACTCATTGTTGCAGTTAGGTGAGCACTACTCATTGTTGCAGTTAGGTGAGCACTACTCATTGTTGCAGTTAGGTGAGCATTACTCATTGTTGCAGTTAGGTGAGCATTACTCATTGTTGCAGTTAGGTGAGCATTACTCATTGTTGCAGTTAGGTGAGCATTACTCATTGTTGCAGTTAGGTGAGCACTACTCATTGTTGCAGTTAGGTTAGCATTACTCATTGTTGCAGTTAGGTGAGCACTACTCATTGTTGCAGTTAGGTGAGCACTACTCATTGTTGCAGTTAGTGAGCACTACTCATTGTTGCAGTTGGTGAGCACTACTCATTGTTGCAGTTAGGTGAGCACTACTCATTGTTGCAGTTAGGTGAGCATTACTCATTGTTGCAGTTAGGTGAGCATTACTCATTGTTGCAGTTAGGTGAGCATTACTCATTGTTGCAGTTAGGTGAGTATTACTCATTGTTGCAGTTAGGTGAGCACTACTCATTGTTGCAGTTAGGTGAGCATTACTCATTGTTGCAGTTAGGTGAGCATTACTCATTGTTGCAGTTAGGTGAGCACTACTCATTGTTGCAGTTAGGTGAGCACTACTCATTGTTGCAGTTAGGTGAGCACTACTCATTGTTGCAGTTAGGTGAGCACTACTCATTGTTGCAGTTAGGTGAGCATTACTCATTGTTGCAGTTAGGTGAGCATTACTCATTGTTGCAGTTAGGTGAGCACTACTCATTGTTGCAGTTAGGTGAGCACTACTCATTGTTGCAGTTAGGTGAGCATTACTCATTGTTGCAGTTAGGTGAGCATTACTCATTGTTGCAGTTAGGTGAGCATTACTCATTGTTGCAGTTAGGTGAGCATTACTCATTGTTGCAGTTAGGTCATTGTTGCAGTTAGGTGAGCATTACTCATTGTTGCAGTTAGGTGAGCATTACTCATTG
This sequence comes from Cladorhizidae sp. MBARI D1340-BT2, assembly GCA_028752905.1. Lineage (NCBI taxonomy): Eukaryota > Metazoa > Porifera > Demospongiae > Poecilosclerida > Cladorhizidae > Cladorhizidae sp. MBARI D1340-BT2. The sequence continues at coordinate 38,152,220 of JAQNBH010000015.1, forward strand.
TTGCAGTTAGGTGAGTATTACTCATTGTTGCAGTTAGGTGAGCATTACTCATTGTTGCAGTTAGGTGAGCATTACTCATTGTTGCAGTTAGGTGAGTATTACTCATTGTTGCAGTTAGGTGAGCATTACTCATTGTTGCAGTTAGGTGAGCACTACTCATTGTTGCAGTTAGGTGAGCATTACTCATTGTTGCAGTTAGGTGAGCATTACTCATTGTTGCAGTTAGGTGAGCATTACTCATTGTTGCAGTTAGGTGAGCATTACTCATTGTTGCAGTTAGGTGAGTATTACTCATTGTTGCAGTTAGGTGAGCATTACTCATTGTTGCAGTTAGGTGAGCACTACTCATTGTTGCAGTTAGGTGAGCATTACTCATTGTTGCAGTTAGGTGAGCATTACTTATTGTTGCAGTTAGGTGAGCATTACTCATTGTTGCAATTAGGTGAGCATTACTCATTGTTGCAGTTAGGTGAGCATTACTCATTGTTGCAGTTAGGTGAGCATTACTCATTGTTGCAGTTAGGTCATTGTTGCAGTTAGGTGAGCATTACTCATTGTTGCAGTTAGGTGAGCATTACTCATTGTTGCAGTTAGGTCATTGTTGCAGTTAGGTGAGCATTACTCATTGTTGCATTTAGGTGAGCACTACTCATTGTTGCAGTTAGGTGAGCATTACTCATTGTTGCAGTTAGGTGGGCATTACTCATTGTTGCAGTTAGGTGAGCATTACTCATTGTTGCAGTTAGGTGAGCATTACTCATTGTTGCAGTTAGGTGAGCATTACTCATTGTTGCAGTTAGGTGAGCATTACTCATTGTTGCAGTTAGGTGAGCATTACTCATTGTTGCAGTTAGGTGAGCATTACTCATTGTTGCAGTTAGGTGAGCATTACTCATTGTTGCAGTTAGGTGAGCATTACTCATTGTTGCAGTTAGGTGAGCATTACTCATTATTGCAGTTAGGTGAGCACTACTCATTGTTGCAGTTAGGTGGGCACTACTCGTTGTTGCAGTTAGGTGGGCATTACTCATTGTTGCAGTTAGGTGAGCACTACTCATTGTTGCAGTTAGGTGAGCACTACTCATTGTTGCAGTTAGGTGAGCACTAGTCATTGTTGCAGTTAGGTGAGCACTACTCATTGTTGCAGTTAGGTGAGCACTACTCATTGTTGCAGTTAGGTGAGCACTACTCATTGTTGCAGTTAGGTGAGCACTACTCATTGTTGCAGTTAGGTGAGCATTACTCATTGTTGCAGTTAGGTGAGCATTACTCATTGTTGCAGTTAGGTGAGCATTACTCATTGTTGCAGTTAGGTGAGCATTACTCATTGTTGCAGTTAGGTGAGCATTACTCATTGTTGCAGTTAGGTGAGCATTACTCATTGTTGCAGTTAGGTGAGCATTACTCATTGTTGCAGTTAGGTGAGCATTACTCATTGTTGCAGTTAGGTGAGCATTACTCATTGTTGCAGTTAGGTGAGCACTACTCATTGTTGCAGTTAGGTGAGCATTACTCATTGTTGCAGTTAGGTGAGCATTACTCATTGTTGCAGTTAGGTGAGCACTACTCATTGTTGCAGTTAGGTGACCATTACTCATTGTTGCAGTTAGGTGAGCACTACTCATTGTTGCAGTTAGGTGAGCATTACTCATTGTTGCCGTTAGGTGAGCATTACTCATTGTTGCAGTTAGGTTAGCATTACTCATTGTTGCAGTTAGGTGAGCACTACTCATTGTTGCAGTTAGGTGAGCAATACTCATTGTTGCAGTTAGGTGAGCACTACTCATTGTTGCAGTTAGGTGAGTATTACTCATTGTTGCAGTTAGGTAGGCATTACTCATTGTTGCAGTTAGGTGAGCATTACTCATTGTTGCAGTTAGGTGAGCATTACTCATTGTTGCAGTTAGGTGAGCATTACTCATTGTTGCAGTTAGGTGAGCATTACTCATTGTTGCAGTTAGGTGAGCATTACTCATTGTTGCAGTTAGGTGAGCATTACTCATTGTTGCAGTTAGGTGAGCATTACTCATTGTTGCAGTTAGGTGAGCATTACTCATTGTTGCAGTTAGGTGAGCATTACTCATTGTTGCAGTTAGGTGAGCATTACTCATTGTTGCAGTTAGGTGAGCATTACTCATTGTTGCAGTTAGGTGAGCATTACTCATTGTTGCAGTTAGGTGAGCACTACTCATTGTTGCAGTTAGGTTAGCATTACTCATTGTTGCAGTTAGGTGAGCACTACTCATTGTTGCAGTTAGGTGAGCACTACTCATTGTTGCAGTTAGTGAGCACTACTCATTGTTGCAGTTGGTGAGCACTACTCATTGTTGCAGTTAGGTGAGCACTACTCATTGTTGCAGTTAGGTGAGCATTACTCATTGTTGCAGTTAGGTGAGCATTACTCATTGTTGCAGTTAGGTGAGCATTACTCATTGTTGCAGTTAGGTGAGTATTACTCATTGTTGCAGTTACGTGAGCACTACTCATTGTTGCAGTTAGGTGAGCATTACTCATTGTTGCAGTTAGGTGAGCATTACTCATTGTTGCAGTTAGGTGAGCACTACTCATTGTTGCAGTTAGGTGAGCACTACTCATTGTTGCAGTTAGGTGAGCACTACTCATTGTTGCAGTTAGGTGAGCATTACTCATTGTTGCAGTTAGGTGAGCATTACTCATTGTTGCAGTTAGGTGAGCATTACTCATTGTTGCAGTTAGGTGAGCACTACTCATTGTTGCAGTTAGGTGAGCACTACTCATTGTTGCAGTTAGGTGAGCATTACTCATTGTTGCAGTTAGGTGAGCATTACTCATTGTTGCAGTTAGGTGAGCATTACTCATTGTTGCAGTTAGGTGAGCATTACTCATTGTTGCAGTTAGGTGAGCATTACTCATTGTTGCAGTTAGGTCATTGTTGCAGTTAGGTGAGCATTACTCATTGTTGCAGTTAGGTGAGCATTACTCATTGTTGCAGTTAGGTGAGTATTACTCATTGTTGCAGTTAGGTGAGCATTACTCATTGTTGCAGTTAGGTGAGCATTACTCATTGTTGCAGTTAGGTGAGTATTACTCATTGTTGCAGTTAGGTGAGCATTACTCATTGTTGCAGTTAGGTGAGCACTACTCATTGTTGCAGTTAGGTGAGCATTACTCATTGTTGCAGTTAGGTGAGCATTACTCATTGTTGCAGTTAGGTGAGCATTACTCATTGTTGCAGTTAGGTGAGCATTACTCATTGTTGCAGTTAGGTGAGTATTACTCATTGTTGCAGTTAGGTGAGCATTACTCATTGTTGCAGTTAGGTGAGCACTACTCATTGTTGCAGTTAGGTGAGCATTACTCATTGTTGCAGTTAGGTGAGCATTACTTATTGTTGCAGTTAGGTGAGCATTACTCATTGTTGCAGTTAGGTGAGCATTACTCATTGTTGCAGTTAGGTGAGCATTACTCATTGTTGCAGTTAGGTGAGCATTACTCATTGTTGCAGTTAGGTCATTGTTGCAGTTAGGTGAGCATTACTCATTGTTGCAGTTAGGTGAGCATTACTCATTGTTGCAGTTAGGTCATTGTTGCAGTTAGGTGAGCATTACTCATTGTTGCAGTTAGGTGAGCATTACTCATTGTTGCAGTTAGGTCATTGTTGCAGTTAGGTGAGCATTACTCATTGTTGCAGTTAGGTGAGCACTACTCATTGTTGCAGTTAGGTGAGCAATACTCATTGTTGCAGTTAGGTGGGCATTACTCATTGTTGCAGTTAGGTGAGCATTACTCATTGTTGCAGTTAGGTGAGCATTACTCATTGTTGCAGTTAGGTGAGCATTACTCATTGTTGCAGTTAGGTGAGCACTACTCATTGTTGCAGTTAGGTGAGCATTACTCATTGTTGCAGTTAGGTGAGCATTACTCATTGTTGCAGTTAGGTGAGCATTACTCATTGTTGCAGTTAGGTGAGCATTACTCATTGTTGCAGTTAGGTGAGCATTACTCATTGTTGCAGTTAGGTGAGCATTACTCATTGTTGCAGTTAGGGAGCATTACTCATTGTTGCAGTTAGGTGAGCACTACTCATTGTTGCAGTTAGGTTAGCATTACTCATTGTTGCAGTTAGGTGAGCACTACTCATTGTTGCAGTTAGGTGAGCACTACTCATTGTAGTGAGCACTACTCATTGTTGCAGTTAGGTGAGCACTACTCATTGTTGCAGTTAGGTGAGCATTACTCATTGTTGCAGTTAGGTGAGCATTACTCATTGTTGCAGTTAGGTGAGCATTACTCATTGTTGCAGTTAGGTGAGTATTACTCATTGTTGCAGTTAGGTGAGCACTACTCATTGTTGCAGTTAGGTGAGCATTACTCATTGTTGCAGTTAGGTGAGCACTACTCATTGTTGCAGTTAGGTGAGCATTACTCATTGTTGCAGTTAGGTGAGCATTACTCATTGTTGCAGTTAGGTGAGCACTACTCATTGTTGCAGTTAGGTGAGCACTACTCATTGTTGCAGTTAGGTGAGCACTACTCATTGTTGCAGTTAGGTGAGCATTACTCATTGTTGCAGTTAGGTGAGCATTACTCATTGTTGCAGTTAGGTGAGCACTACTCATTGTTGCAGTTAGGTGAGCACTACTCATTGTTGCAGTTAGGTGAGCATTACTCATTGTTGCAGTTAGGTGAGCATTACTCATTGTTGCAGTTAGGTGAGCATTACTCATTGTTGCAGTTAGGTGAGCATTACTCATTGTTGCAGTTAGGTGAGCATTACTCATTGTTGCAGTTAGGTGAGCACTACTCATTGTTGCAGTTAGGTGAGCATTACTCATTGTTGCAGTTAGGTGAGCATTACTCATTGTTGCAGTTAGGTGAGTATTACTCATTGTTGCAGTTAGGTGAGCATTACTCATTGTTGCAGTTAGGTGAGCACTACTCATTGTTGCAGTTAGGTGAGCATTACTCATTGTTGCAGTTAGGTGAGCATTACTCATTGTTGCAGTTAGGTGAGCATTACTCATTGTTGCAGTTAGGTGAGCATTACTCATTGTTGCAGTTAGGTGAGTATTACTCATTGTTGCAGTTAGGTGAGCATTACTCATTGTTGCAGTTAGGTGAGCACTACTCATTGTTGCAGTTAGGTGAGCATTACTCATTGTTGCAGTTAGGTGAGCATTACTCATTGTTGCAGTTAGGTGAGCATTACTCATTGTTGCAGTTAGGTGAGCATTACTCATTGTTGCAGTTAGGTGAGCATTACTCATTGTTGCAGTTAGGTGAGCATTACTCATTGTTGCAGTTAGGTCATTGTTGCAGTTAGGTGAGCATTACTCATTGTTGCAGTTAGGTGAGCATTACTCATTGTTGCAGTTAGGTCATTGTTGCAGTTAGGTGAGCATTACTCATTGTTGCAGTTAGGTGAGCATTACTCATTGTTGCAGTTAGGTGAGCACTACTCATTGTTGCAGTTAGGTGAGCATTACTCATTGTTGCAGTTAGGTGGGCATTACTCATTGTTGCAGTTAGGTGAGCATTACTCATTGTTGCAGTTAGGTGAGCATTACTCATTGTTGCAGTTAGGTGAGCATTACTCATTGTTGCAGTTAGGTGAGCATTACTCATTGTTGCAGTTAGGTGAGCATTACTCATTGTTGCAGTTAGGTGAGCATTACTCATTGTTGCAGTTAGGTGAGCATTACTCATTGTTGCAGTTAGGTGAGCACTACTCATTGTTGCAGTTAGGTTAGCATTACTCATTGTTGCAGTTAGGTGAGCACTACTCATTGTTGCAGTTAGGTGAGCACTACTCATTGTTGCAGTTAGTGAGCACTACTCATTGTTGCAGTTAGGTGAGCACTACTCATTGTTGCAGTTAGGTGAGCATTACTCATTGTTGCAGTTAGGTGAGCATTACTCATTGTTGCAGTTAGGTGAGCATTACTCATTGTTGCAGTTAGGTGAGTATTACTCATTGTTGCAGTTAGGTGAGCACTACTCATTGTTGCAGTTAGGTGAGCATTAATCATTGTTGCAGTTAGGTGAGCATTACTCATTGTTGCAGTTAGGTGAGCACTACTCATTGTTGCAGTTAGGTGAGCACTACTCATTGTTGCAGTTAGGTGAGCACTACTCATTGTTGCAGTTAGGTGAGCATTACTCATTGTTGCAGTTAGGTGAGCATTACTCATTGTTGCAGTTAGGTGAGTATTACTCATTGTTGCAGTTAGGTGAGCATTACTCATTGTTGCAGTTAGGTGAGCATTACTCATTGTTCTACTCATTCTAAAAGCAGTGCAGTATTGCCGTGCATGGTTTTAAAGGTTAAAAGGTTAAATGATCGTTTAACTGCTTGTGGTCAACATTGGCACAAATATAGCTGTTTCTTTTGTTTTTAATAAAAACAACATTTTTGTTGTTTGAATTTTTTTAATTTTTTTTTGAATGAGGTGATAATTGAATGAGGTGAATGAGGTGATAAAAGAGGATGGTTTGAAAAATTACTGTAGCTATTATCAATTACAAAAATACCAAAATAATAACTAATTACTAATTAACAATAAATACATAAATAAATAACTAAAAAGCTAACGACAAGTTCAATCCCAACTGACCCCAAAACAGACAAGGCATTTCCCCCGCTGGACTACAACTGAGAGACGCTGAAGGAGGTGAGCACGGGCATTCAACTCCCCAGTTCTTTGCCGTATTTAAATTTGTTTGTTTGTTGTTGTAGTTGTCTCTGTGTATTATTTTATTTCGGCAGTGGAGGAGCACATGGAAGTCCAACGAAGAGCTGTATCATATTAGCAGAACTGAGCGGCCATTCATTCATCCATTTACAGCAAATGCATTAACTTTATTGCATTAGCGACGAAATTACTTATCGCCTAGCTGACACAAATCATCTGTTCTGCTTATAGTGAGCATGTGCATTAGCTTGAAACAAAATGTGTCCGGATGATCCTTACCAACCATTTATACCGCAAGCTAAGTAGTAATGGATGTGTGGTGTAACATTTGGAGTGTTCCAGTACTAAAGTTCTTCTTTCGTTCTCCTGGCCTCATATGATTGTACGCAAGTTATGTGATTGGAAAAGAGAGTTGAAGATGAATTTCAAGGTTCTTTCTGCCAGTTTCTAATTTTAGTGAAGTTTACAACCTTAGTGAATGCCCCGAGGCATGCTGGGAGCCTTTTTGAAGTTAATAGATATTGAAACTAATTACACATGCTAAGAAACTACTGGTGTGTTTTTTTAACCGAGATATGAGCTTAGAGTTAGATTGGGATATAATTATAATTCTCTCCGCCATTTTTAAATAGAGGTCAAACCAGTATAGGGAGTGTTACTGCACTCCCTGATATATGGGGGGATATTATTATAATGGCTACCTCATGCACGGCTGGCAAGATGATTACTTCATTGAATGAGAGGAGTTTGTAAATGTGCACTTTTCTTATTTAGCTGGGCCTTTGTTTAATCGAATGTTTGGAAATTGGATCCTCTTGGCTGGAGTTGTTCGGCTCGTGTTTGCTCTGTCTGCTCCCACTTTGAGGTAATCAAGTCACATGACACACAATATCTAGACACTCTACAAGGAGAGTCCTGTCATATCTAACATTGTCATTATGGCTGCAGTTTGTATCTGGTTACTCTCTTCTCCTTCATCTTGGCATTTGTGCATTTTGCGATCGAGGTTTGGGTCACTAAGACAGCTCCACTTGCATTCCCTACAGCTTCCCCGCTGCTTATTGCAGGTCAGCCAATTCACAATGGTAGTGGGACATCAGAGTGTCCTGGAACATGCTTAGCATAAAATCATCCCTCCATATTCCTCATTGTCAGGCTGTGTAAATAAGTCCCAACGTTAAGTGCTGTCGCTCAACACAAAAATAACAACAACAAAAAGCATGAGGGCTGCGGCCGGTGCGGCCATGCAGTACCACATCTTACTACAAGTTTAATTTTATGACGTCAAAGGACAAAAGGCTGACCCACATCAGCAGCTTGACAGAGCTATCTATTCACTTGAGCCATTTTCAGCCGAAGCATAATTTATTGTCTTCCCTTCTCAGGCCCTCGGTATAAACTGTTCCTTTCACTCTACCTGGCTTAACAACTTTAAGTGGCCACTCTATGATATTGTGCTGGATGCTGCTAGATGCTTCACATGCTGCCAGGCTGTGCAGGTCAGCAGAGCTGTGGTTACTGCAGGGGCATCCGCTTTTTTTAATTTTTTTCCTTCCTTTTTCAAACTAGTTCAAACTAGTTAGATGGACTAACAGCTGACCCTTGCACAATCAGAACCTCGATTATGCTCGGTTAAGTAATAGAACATGGTAATGATCGTCCACAGGAAAATTAGTTGGGTGGGGCAGTCTAGAGATTTGCAGAGTCAGTTCACTTGGGCCAACAAAAGGACGAGTGTAGTTTTTGTATAAAGATCATCTATCTTTGGCACAAGGTATCCAAAGAAACCACTCAACTGGACTCGGAGAAGAATAAGACATTGGAAAGACAATGGAGATCGGAAGGAATGACCCTTGTTAGTCTTGCTGAAGGTGACCAGCTTGAAAGCACTCTGTATCTCTGTGCTTCATTCAGTAAAGGAAGGAAGGCACTCCATGAATGAGCCATTGCTAAGAGAGAAGGCAGCAGACTTCCATGAAAAGTGACTTGAAGTTCGTGTAACTTTTCATGGAAATCTGACAACCTCAGTGCAACGTCACAAAGGAAAGGTATCTCTGCAGCAGAAGGACAGCAGGTGTGGGTAACATGGTTATTGATACTCTTTGTGCCCTTAGAAGTACATGTAATAAGAATTATGATTTAGTCTGGGGAAAGTGACCAGAGCAGCTGAATCCTATGACATTGAAGATTCATATACTCCATGAAAACGTAGTGTGCCCAAATGTTAGGAGGTTAGTCTACCATTTGGTGAGTTTCATGAAACTCTCATCCTCTACTGCTCCAACATTATATTGATAATGTTGTTAATTCCCTAATGGATTGGATTGATTTCAGCAGCCTGGCTATTCATCTCACAGTTTAGGACACTACAGACACATTTGGTGTAACTGAACATAACAATGAGAATTACTCCCCTCAATCCATACTCAGATTTTGTTGGCTCATGGACTAATTAGAGGGGGTGGCACTTATACCCACCAGGTGCCTATTACATACGGCAAGTACAGATGACCTTCTCTTATTGTATATATGCAGGTGGAAGTGGGCTATGGATGGTCTGGTCACTTCCAGGAATGATGTCATAGACTTGTGCTATAATTATTTATTACCAATGTGTACCAATATGCCAATGTGTGTGTACTTGGCACACGCCACATTTTATATTATGGACATAATATTTATTGAAACGAGATTTACCAATATAGACATTAGAGGACCCTTTACCTATTGAATCAGTGAACACAATATACAGTATTTTTAAAAGAAGCCAAAATAATATTAGTATATATAGAGGTAAAGGGTCTATAAATATTTGTGTGGTCTACATTAGCAGGTCGTGTTTTACTTCTTTTTTCTTATTGTCATTTAAATTTGTTTGTTAAATATTCAAGTTAAATATTCAAGTAACCTCAAGCAAGAAGGTAACTCAGTAACCTCAAGCAAGAAGGTGACTCAGTAACCTCAAGCAAGAAGGTGACTCAGTAACCTCAAGCAAGAAGGTGACTCAGTAACCTCAAGCAAGAAGGTGACGCAGTAACCTCAAGCAAGAAGGTGACTCAGTAACCTCAAGCAAGAAGGTGACTCAGTAACCTCAAGCAAGAAGGTAACTCAGTAACCTACAAGCAAGAAGGTAACTCAGTAACCTCAAGCAAGAAGGTAACTCACCTACAAGCAAGAAGATAACTCAGTAACCTCAAGCAAGAAGACTCAGTAACCTCAAGCAAGAAGGTAACTCAGTAACCTCAAGCAAGAAGGTAACTCAGCAACCTCAAGCAAGAAGGTAACTCGGCAACCTACAAGTAAGAAGGTAACTCAGTAACCTCAAGCAAGAAGGTGACTCAGTAACCTCAAGCAAGAAGGTAACTCAGTAACCTCAAGCAAGAAGTGACTCAGTAACCTCAAGCAAGAAGATAACTCAGTAACCTCAAGCAAGAAGGTAACTCAGTAACCTCGAGCAAGAAGGTAACTCAGTAACCTCAAGCAAGAAGTGACTCAGTAACCTCAAGCAAGAAGGTAACTCAGTAACCTACAAGCAAGAAGATAACTCTGTAATGGCCTACAAGCAACAAGCTAACTCAGTAACCTCAAGCAAGAAGGTGACTCAGTAACCTCAAGCAAGAAGATAACTCAGTAACCTCAAGCAAGAAGATAACTCTGTAATGGCCTACAAGCAAGAAGGTGACTCAGTAACCTCAAGCAAGAAGATAACTCAGTAACCTCAAGCAAGAAGGTGACTCAGTAACCTCAAGCAAGAAGGTGACTCAGTAACCTACAAGCAAGAAGGTGACTCAGTAACCTCAAGCAAGAAGGTGACTCAGTAACCTCAAGCAAGAAGGTAACTCAGTAACCTCAAGCAAGAAGGTGACTCAGTAACCTACAAGCAAGAAGGTGACTTAGTAACCTACAAGCAAGAAGATAACTCAGTAACCTCAAGCAAGAAGGTAACTCAGTAACCTCAAGCAAGAAGCAAGAAGGTGACTCAGTAACCTCAAGCAAGAAGGTAGCTCAGTAACCTCAAGCAAGAAGGTAACTCAGTAACCTCAAGCAAGAAGGTGACTCAGTAACCTCAAGCAAGAAGGTAGCTCAGTAACCTCAAGCAAGAAGGTAACTCAGTAACCTCAAGCAAGAAGGTGACTCAGTAACCTCAAGCAAGAAGGTAACTCAGTAACCTCAAGCAAGAAGATAACTCAGCAACCTCAAGCAAGAAGGTAACTCCAGAACTAATAATGTTATTCTTTCCGTGTTAGTATACACACACACCTATATATACACATATATATAGCTACATACATGCTCATTATACTTCATAAGTAGTTATATATATATAGCTACATAGATACACAGATTATACTTATATAACTACATAGATACACAGATTATACTTCTATATATATATATAACTACATAGATACACAGATTATACTATATATATAGCTACATAGATACACCGATTATACTTATATATATATATATATAATATATAGCTACATAGATACACAGATTATATATATATAGCTACGTAGATACAAATACTTTATAAGTAGTAATACATATAGCTGTATAGATTTGTTGAAGGTCCGCTACTTTCACAAGAATAAGCTGAGGAAACAATTCTTTGAAGCAAAAACGTGCAGTGCACATACACAAGCGCATTCATTATAATTGGTTGGGGGTGTCACCGAATCAAGACTCGCTGCAATACATGGAGTCTTCTGGTTATGACGAATAGACCTTTTGTAAGTGAGTGTTGCGGAAAGGAATTGGCACGTACCTAGATAGATTCAATGAAGACCTAGGTTTTGGTGTGGCTGTGATTTTACTACCTTAGCGAAGTTTTTTGAAGCTAAAATTGGATACTACTACTAAGAAGCAATGTAGTTTCAGTGGAGAATAAACTAATCCACTATTTAAAAGTCAAACCAATACAGGGAGTGCTACTCCACTGTCCTTTTAAACCAAGCTGAAGTGGAATGTTGCAGCTAGTTGCCGTAGCCATTATCAGAGTGAAGAAGACACTAACTCACCCCCCCCCCCCCCCCAAATGGTTTGTTGAAGAGATGACGGGCTCTGCCACTTCGCGCAGATATTGAAATTGAGATACAACCTGCTAATGGAAAATTTTAATAAATCAATTTTATCAGCTTATAAGCATCTTTTATCTTTTACCTAACTTTCTGCGAAGTTTAACGGACCTAGAGCGTCTCCTTCATGGCCTCGTACCTCATTCTTGACAGCCACGTAACCGAGATTGTGGCACGGGAGACTCTACGCGCACGCTGGGAGTTACCCGCGCAACCTTATCGATTCGTACCAACAGCTGCAATAATGGCTTACAAAAGAAGTGCTGGGGAAGCTGCTAGAGCAGTGAATGCTTTGCTTCACCTTTGTGAGGATGACCAACAACCCTTGCTTGATGTCTTGCATGACTATTTTGACACTCTTTTTGAAGAAGAAATTGACAGTGATGAAGACACTGGATCAACCTTTCAGGGTAATTTTAGTGAAGACATGGGTGTATATGCATAGTAATTCTACACACATACTATGGATGATTGGATATACACTGTAAAATACATTGATGAGTAATAATGTGTTGGAATTTGGAAATAAGTACATCTCTATGCATATTATTTACAGAGACTGTCCATGAGGAACTCTTGTGCAGTGGCAGAGAGGTAGAGGTTGGCGAGATGGATATGGAGGAGATCAGTGAGGATGAAGATATTGAGGAGGAAGATCTGGACCATGATCAGCAAGTTATTGAAGCTCTGGACAGTTTACACCTGAGTGATGTTGATATTGAACCAACACATTCCGACATTGAGGAGAAGCTGGTTGGAGAGTTCATGGATGTTGGATGTGGTTGTCATCTTCGTGATGGAAAAAGTTGCACTCTACAATTTTCCTCGCAGCATGTCTTGGAGTTTCGCACACACTGCACCTCTCTGACACACAACGAGTTAGACATAGTCTTGCTTGGGCAGCTCATGGCTACCTCAAACTCTCTTGAGATGGTTGCTGTAGACTCCCGGCATTCAAAGTTGAGGTGACAAAAATACTACATAAAACATTACCATCAGGGGCAACCAGTGTGTCCTACCATGTTCCGTTTCCTCCACACTATTGGTGAAAAACGACTGAAGAACTTGGTGAGGCACTTCAAGGACAATGGGCTTGTACCTCGTGAACATAAGACGTCTTCCTCACAATGTCCTTGCGTTTTCTTCAGTCGAGTTTGTTGTCATGTTCTTGTTAAACTATGCTGATCAGAATGGCCTCCTCCTGCCTGGTCGCATACCAGGTTATAGCAGATCAGACATCAAGCTGCTACCTTCTAGCGTGTCTAAGCGAGGGATCTGGAGTGTGTATCGTGAAGCTGCTGAGTCCACACCTTGTCCACGTCCTGCTGCATACTCCACCTTTAATAAGCTTTGGCAGTCACTCCTTCCATCAGTTGTGATCATGAAGCCCACCCCACGTCTGACTTGTGCTGGCAATGCCAACAGAACAGTACAGCTATTCTTCGTGCTGCTAACTGTCCTGATGTGGAGAAGTGTGCTACTATCAAAGCAGCAGAAGAGCACCTTCAAATCGTCCAGCTTGAAAGGTCTTTTTACAAAACAATTAGTGACGAGTGCAGGCGATAAGTCCGGGAATACTTCACCGAAGGTAACACCTTCTTACCCCCACAACCTCAATCTCAACTTGCAGCAAATTCAAATGATATCAAGGTACATTACAGCTTTGATTATGCTCAGCAAGTACATTATCCTTCCGATCCACTCCAACCTGGGCCTATATGCTTCCTCACACCACGGAAATGTAGCATTTTTGGTGTTAATTGTGAAGCATTGCCTCGCCAAATTAACCAAGTCGAAGTGAAAGTGAGAATACTGCTTAATACCAAACTCAGGTAACTTTAGTCTCATGGCAGTGTGATGCGACGGTCGCGGGGGCCAAAATTGGGCGGGGCCATATCTCAGGAACAGTTGATAGTTGGGCGAATTTTTTTTGCATGGCAACATATATATCTCATACATAGGAACTTGTAGGATGAGTATGAAACAATTTTGAGAAAAGACCCTGGAATTTTTTTTTGATTTGGTTGATTTCATATGAAATGACCCTTGGAAGAACACCCACTAATTGCAGAACATGCTTGCAAGAACACCCACCAATTGCAGAACATGCTTGCAAGAACACCCACCAATTGCAGAACATACTTGGAAGAACACCCACTAATTGTAGAACATGCTTGCAAGAACACCCACTAATAGCAGAACATGCTTGGAAGAACACCCACTAATTGTAGAACATGCTTGCAAGAACACCCACTAATAGCAGAACATGCTTGGAAGAACACCCACTAATTGCAGAACATGCTTGGAAGAACACCCACTAATTGCAGAACATGCTTGGAAGAATACCCACTAATTGCAGAACATGCTTGGAAGAACACCCACTAATTGCAGAACATGCTTGGAAGAATACTACTAATTGTAAAACATGCTTGGAACACCCACTAATTTCAGAACATGCTTGGAAGAACACCCACTAATTGCAGAACATGCTTGCAAGAACACCCACTAATTGCAGAACATGCTTGCAAGAACACCCACTAATTGCAGAACATGCTTGGAAGAACACCCACTAATTGCAGAACATGCTTGCAAGAACACCCACTAATTGCAGAACATGCTTGGAAGAATACCACTTATTGCAGAACATGCTTGCAAGAACACCCACTAATTGCAGAACATGCTTGGAAGAACACCCACTAATTGCAGAACATGCTTGCAAGAACACCCACTAATTGCAGTACATGCTTGCAAGAACACCCACTAATTGCAGAACATGCTTGGAAGAACACCCACTAATTGCAGAACAATGCTTGGAAGAACACCCACTAATTGCAGAACAATGCTTGCAAGAACACCCACTAATTGCAGAACATGCTTGCAAGAACACCCACTAATTGCAGAACATGCTTGCAAGAACACCCACTAATTGCAGAACAATGCTTGCAAGAACACCCACTAATTGCAGAACAATGCTTGCAAGAACACCCACTAATTGCAGAACATGCTTGCAAGAACACCCACTAATTGCAGAACAATGCTTGCAAGAACACCCACTAATTGCAGAACAATGCTTGCAAGAACACCCACTAATTGCGGAACATGCTTGCAAGAACACCCACTAATTGCAGAAAATGCTTGCAAGAACACCCACTAATTGCAGAACAATGCTTGCAAGAACACCCACTAATTGCAGAACATGCTTGCAAGAACACCCACTAATTGCAGAACAATGCTTGCAAGAACACCCACTAATTGCAGAACATGCTTGCAAGAACACCCACTAATTGCAGAACATGCTTGGAAGAACACCCACTAATTGCAGAACATGCTTGCAAGAACACCCACTAATTGCAGAACAATGCTTGCAAGAACACCCACTAATTGCAGAACATGCTTGCAAGAACACCCACTAATTGCAGAATAATGCTTGCAAGAACACCCACTAATTGCAGAACATGCTTGCAAGAACACCCACTAATTGCAGAACAATGCTTGCAAGAACACCCACTAATTGCAGAACATGCTTGCAAGAACACCCACTAATTGCAGAATAATGCTTGCAAGAACACCCACTAATTGCAGAACATGCTTGCAAGAACACCCACTAATTGCAGAACAATGCTTGCAAGAACACCCACTAATTGCAGAACATGCTTGGAAGAACACCCACTAATTGCAGAACATGCTTGGAAGAACACCGGAAAATACTCTTTCCAATCAGCTGCCTCCAAACTTTCATACATTCTTTTCAGCATGGACGGATTTAAGTCCCATTCCATGGCTAATTTTGTATTCTCAGACCCGATTGCCAAATCACTCAAATTTGATTATTGTATACTTGTCCCTTTTATCAGCCCCTCACACGTGTAGGAACCATTTCCCTCTGTTCAGTACAAGTCTTTCAGCTGTAGCCATTGAGGGCCACTGGTATATACCTAGAATATAAGGCATCTGTGGGTGTGGTCACAACAAGTATGGAATAATTAGGAACCTGTAGTTGTGATGATTTGTTGTTAGTCCCAATTATCACGGCTTCTGAGAGTCAAGAGAGCAACCTGCATGACTGGGTATGGTGAAGAATTCCACTGTTGGATTGTTTTAGGTAACTATGTTCGACTCCTATAATATAATGGCTCGAGATATTTGAGGGTGCACTTATATACTCCCAATAGCTGCTATAAAGTGTGAAGACTTTTGAGTTGATCTTGCCCAATTAGTACTACGTGTATTATTATTATTATTAATTCCTACTCAGCCTCGTCGAAGAGTTTTTAAACAGAATGACTTTATAGTATCTACAGACAAGAAACGAGCAAGTCTGCGGTGGCAGGTTCGGCATGCTCTGGCTCATCAGTAGATGTGTCTTATTATACACATCATGGTTACCTCTTCATTGGCTGTCATCAAGGCCACCGCATAGGTGTGATTCATTACTCTCCCTCATAGTTACTACTAACGCAATAATCATTTTTGCACCAGAACTATTGACAATGTTATCAAATGTGTTTTCAACATGTTGCAGTGTAACCGCAACCTTAATAATGCACTCCTTAATGATTCACAAATCTGGAAAACGTGTACAACTAATTACAATGTTCGATAATTTTATTAGCAGTAGTTAACACACATACATGTACACAACATTATAATTTGTTATCGCTAGTGGACTGGCTAGTGCATATATAGCATGGCTGTAGTGTTACCACGCTGGATGGCAATGTATAGGAATTCTTTAAAGGATAACGTGATGGGAATGTGGTTCATCACACAAATGTGAGACTGCCTCCCAACTTTCGAAGAAATGTCCCTCTGCACTCTGTGGTCATCCATTAATTTGGTTTAAAAAAATAATTTAGAATGGGCATAATAATAGCTCACTTGTTAGAAAGACGGGAATTACTGTGAAGTTGACAAAAATAAAAATAAGCTGATGTTTAATTAATGTTTGTTGCTATAAATAACCCTGCAGATGTGGTAATGTTTGTTCCTATAAATAACCCTGCAGACTGGGTGGTTACATCATGTCAAATGCCAAAAAGCAGTAATTTTTTGCTTTAGGGAAAGGTCATAAAATCATGATGTGGAAGGCTAAAAATATATTTTGTTGTGGGGCCAAATATCTTACCTTAAAATACACACCTTAGGATGTTCATGTACACACAGATACATACAGCATAAGTAGTTCCCTGATTTTTTTGACGAGATGGCAGGCAGGCAGGTTAATATAGAAGGTACGTCAACAAACAACATAAATAATGAGTTTTTCAAAACAACTTAAATATGTTTCTCAACATTGTAGATGCTCCAGCCTTCATCAGGAATATATAATTCTTTTTCAACTTTTGAATAAAAATAAAAAAATTAATAAATAAACGGCAAACAAACACTTCCAGCCGAAACAAATTTCAAGCTGATTATTGAGAAAGTGATTATAGTCATCTGAGAGTTCATTATATTAATTAGAGAGTTTTCCTCTAATTACTTGGAGCACATAAGACATGTATGTGTCAAAACCTGAGCTCAGCCTATATAACTTGAAGTCGGAAAGTATTCATGTATCCAAATAAGCATGCCCTCCGGCCTGCTGGAGTGCTTTCATTGCATCATTATGAGCTGGGTGACATGAGACTAAGACATCTGGTATATACTTCCATGGTGAAGTCACTATTGGCTGTAGCAATATCCCTTATGGTCACAGCAGCAGGTCTCATTTAAGCCTGTTATTAATTTAGAGACAATTTAGAGACATGAAATCCTGTAACGGTCATTATATTGACCTTTGGATAAAACTAGGCATGCTCAGTAAGTCTATGTGCACAAGTGCTCTAGTCTTAAGCAGCTGCTTCTTTTTAGATCTTCTGAAATGGCTGCCTACAAGTGTAGAAGTGGAGTGTGTTAGTGTCTATGATACAGCTGAGCCTCATCACCCATCTCTCTTATTTGCCTTTCCAAAGCGCAGAAAGCAGAACAAAGAGAGGTCTTTCCAAGCTTCTTGTATATAGGACACGGGACTGGTTACATTATGATGTGTATAGAGATTTAGTCTTTTGTTTTTTATGTGCAAAAACAAGGAAAAATGAGAACAGGAAAAGCAGAACCATCTTTCGTAAGTTAATTTAACTTGTACTCTGTCTTAGTTTTATTACTGTTAATCTGAAAGGTTCAAGAGGCTTCAGTAATTGGAAGGATGCAACAAACTCCTTTCAAAAGCATGAAAGTTGCTTGTCTCTCACAAGGATGCTGTTCAGTGCTGTAAACTATACCAGCAACAACTAGTGATGTTGGAGAATTACTGTCTTCAGAACATAGCTACTTGTGGGAAAGCTGAAAATAGACGGTGTTTGTGAAAACTTACGATTTCTTGCTCGTCAGGGATCTGCTATACGAGGACATGGTGATGAAAGTGATGGCAATTTTCACCAACTACTAATGCTCCGTGGAGAAGATGACCCAAAGGTATAGCTAAGTAAAATATGTAAGATTACTTTTGGTTGATATTTCAGGTTCTTGAGTGGCTCAAGAGAAAGAGAAAGAAATACACATCTAATGTCATCCAAAATGAGATATTGAAGGTTATGTCTGATGAATCTCCAAATAGTCATTTTCAACTGCAAGATTCCGAGTTCTTCACTATTATGGTAGACGAAACCACTGATGTATCTAATACCGAACTTCTATAATTAAACACAGTTCTACTAACACTCATTGTTTCTTCCTTTCAGATGGTTATGGTCTTCATGTGGGTGGATAGTGAATTATATGCACATGAAGTTTTTACTGGACTCTACGTTCTACCTAACTCTACGTTCTACCTACTATATATTCAGTCTCTGCTACTATTGTATCAGCAATTGAAGATGCACTTTCTCGCTTTAATCTGCCTTTATGTAAGGCATGTGGTCAATGCTATGATGGGGCGAGTAACATGGCTGGAATAAAGAATGGTGTTGCAAAACAAATCCAAGAAAAGGAACTGCGAGCTATATGGGCATGCGTCTTGCTGCTAGTGACACTGTGCAAAAGTGTAAACTTATGAAGATGGCCTTAGAAACAACCCATGAAATAACAAAGCTAGTGAAATACTCCCCTAGAAGGGAGAATTTATTTCTTCAAATAAAAGATGAGTTAGCACCTGCCACACCTGGGGTCAGAGTTCTCTGCCCTACAAGGTGGACAGTGAGAGCTGAATCTATGCTAAGTACTATGAAGTTTTGTTTGAGATGTGGGATAAGGCTTGCTCTATTTTGACAGACACTGAAACTATACCACGTATTAGAGGTGTGGCAGCTTCCTTTGATTTTTTGGGGGGACTGTTGGTGAATTACTTTTTCGTCATACAGACAATCTCAGCAGAACCCTCCAGAATCCTAAAACATCAGCAGCAGAAGGACAAGCAGTGGCATATATGACATTAAAAACTCTTGCTTCTCTTAGAAATGATGATCACTTCAAGCTCTTCTGGACCAGAATTGGCATGATGGCTATATAAAGAGAAAGGAATTGATGAGCCCTCGCTTCCTCGAAGACGTAAAGCTCTTAGAAGGTATGAATCAGGAAATGCTCCAGCTGAGTTTCACACCACTCCATTGATCGCTTTCGCCAAATCTACTTGGAAGCACTGGATCTAATTGTGCAATCTATTGCAGATAGGTTTAATCAACCAGGGTATAGTTTATATCAGTATTTAGAGACTTTACTGATCAAAGCAGCCAACAAGGAAGATTTTTCAGAGGAATTGTATCATGTTGTTAAAACCTATGGTTCAGATCAATGAGAACAACCTGATCACACAACTTAAGATTCTTGGCCAAAACTTTGGATCAGATCAAAAAAAGATCAGCAATATCTCCGAAATGATGGGATACCTTAGGAAGCTTTCAGCTGCTGAAAAGACACTATTGAATGAAGTAGTAATTATAATGAAGCTTCTTTTAGTAATGCCAGCAACTAATGCCACCAGTGAACGATGATTTAGTGCTCTATGTCGACTCAAGTCCTATCTGAGATCTACAATGTCTCAAGACTCAACCATTTTATGATTTTACATGTTCATAAAGAACTTACCAATTCTCTTAATTTATCTGAAGTTGCTAATGAATTCACCAGTAACAATGAACACCGTAGTAACATTTTTGGACAGTTCAAGTAATTTTTTTAATATTATCAATAAATTTGTAACCTCACATGCTTATTGCCACCTCTCATACTATTCCTTAGCTGTTTCGGTAACCTAGAAGCTTGGAACTGTAGAAGAGTGATAATACGTCTTTCAGGATGTAATACATGTGATTAATGTAGCATTCCAGGTAGATTTTACGGTTTGGCTTCAGTGGGGACAGTTCCAATCCCACAACTTTGAGCCTGACCAGTCAAATTATGCTTCCCACGCCCTTGCGGAGATGTGTGAGGCTACAAGTGTCGAGATACAAATACGGTAGTTCAGTACTGACCTTGCGCAGGTTTTAGGGTGTATATTTTCTTTGCAGCATAAGACTCCCGGTAGTAGGCTGTAAAAACTGCTATGTATAATCCCACCATACCCCCCCCCCCACCCACACCTCATGTAGAACTGCATTTAATTAACCACGAACATCTGATAATTGGGCTCGAGATCAGGACGGCGCGCACATGCGATCGACTTGTTTCCTCCGCGAGCCACAACCTCACTTCCGGCGTAGTGAGGGTGTGGTTAGTGACAGGTGGGTCCGGAAGTAATGCTGGTGGCGCTTATTTTCTTGCAAAACTGCTGGCTGCAATAATTATTGTCTTTGGCAACATAGGAGCCGAAGCACAGTGGCCATGAGCAAGAAGTTGATCAACGCCGCAGTGGATGCGGTGGATGATGCGTTAGCTGGACTAGTTGCTGCCTGCCCTAGTCTCAGGCTACTACAAGGTCACAGGGTCATTATCAGAGCCGACGTGGAGGAAGTAGTCGGAGATGGATTGGTGAGGAGCTGAGTAATAATTATGCACGAACTAGCTGTCCTGCGAATTATGTAATTATGCGCAGGCCAGCATTTAGCTATAATCAGGGCTTTCTGTAGCTCTTGCAGAATGCTCCATGCAATCTGTGATGACTATTAATTTGCTGTTCATATAGAAAGACTGTAAAATATATATGACTATTACAGCAACCTTCTCAATAATCAACTTCATTATTCCTGATGAAGGCTAGAGAATCTAGTCAAAACTGGTGGGGAGGTTGTTGTATGTTATGTCAACTGAGAGTTCATTTGAGAGTCAGTTCCTGACAGGTCATCTAATTAAGATGGAACAGGAGGATAAATAGATAGGAGAAGTGGGATGGCGATCTGTAAGCTCAAACACTGAAGAGGTTTCAAAATTAATCACCAGAACTCTGTACCAATACATAATAATTATATATTGTATATTTATTATTAATACAATAAAGGTTTTAATTTAAAAAATATATGAGAACTCTTGATACTATCCAAGATAATGCTTTTAGCTGGTGTTTGTGTGTGTGTGAGAGAGTGTGTGTGACTCTATGAGACGTAAAGGTGGAGCTGCTGATTAAAAGATAATCTTCAGTATATATGTTTAATTAAAATCACAAGCAAGATGGAAATCTTCCGATCATTTCAGTATCATTACAACCAAGATGGATGCAGGTCTCTCATAGCTCATATAAACTCGAGTGGTTCAGGTCTGTTTGGGTTGGAAAACAAGTACACATACGAACACCAGTGAGATCTGATACTGCCCTAGTTAACACTGTTGTGTTGTTAGTTAACACCATTGTGTTGTTAGTTAACACCATTGTGTTGTTATGTGTTGTTAATTGAACAGTTGTTGCCCATCATATATTTTGTTGTGAGTAGCAGTAGCACGCACTCATTCCACATGTTCCACACCACTTGCTAGGTCACTCTGCTCTCGGGAGGGGGGAGTGGTCATGAACCGGCCCATGCAGGCTACGTGGGTCAGAGCATGCTCACTGCCGCAGTGTCCGGAGACGTCTTTGCTTCTCCTCCCCCCGGCTCCATCCTGGCTGCCATCAGAGCTATACGCAGTCCTGCCGGCACCTTGGTCATTGTTAAGAACTACACCGGAGACCGTCTCAACTTTGGGATAGCGTTGGAGCGTGCGAGGAGTGAGGGAGTCAAGGTGGAGATGGTGGTAGTGGGGGAGGACTGCGCTTTACCAACTTGTGGGAAAGCCGCAGGAAGGCGTGGTCTCTGTGGCACTCTCCTTGTGCACAAGGTATGTTTAAACCTGTGATATATATAAGTGTGTGTATATATATATATAGGGTTATCATGTGTGCTGGTTGTTTAAGCTGAGCCCTTATAGCACATGTCAGCAGAGAGAATGAGCATTTAATACCGAGCAGCTGCAATTCCCATGTGTAGGTACTGGACTAGCTGGAAGTATATGGTGTAATTAAATTCCACTCCTTGCCGGACAGTGTGTGTGTGGGGGGGCAGGAGTCCTTGCACCACCCCACAGCTAGTAGTTAAACTATATAATGTTCTGCTAAAGAATTTTTAATAGCTAATATCCCGGAAACTTGGGTTGTTTAGTGCCCCTCCCACTTCTAGCCCTGCTTAATTAACTGTGAATAGGTACTTACTAAACAACATTGCTAAATAATGCACACCAACCAAAATGCCTTTTTGAAATTATATTTATTTATTTATTTTTACTGGACCGATGGAGAATGTAGAAGCCTGTCTCTCGGGCCAGATTACGAGGGAGCAAGTCTCTTGAGGCCAGCTAAGTAGGTGCTAATAATGTCCTCTCCAGCCACTTCACAGTGATGGGCACTTAACAGCTTTTTGTGCGCTAAACATTGAGAGGCTTAAGAGGCGGAGTTTATCACTTATACATTATTCATAAGCAGAAATTGAACTTGTGAGAGAGGACTCCTGTACGCAGGACCGACTCCTTAGGGGGTTTCTCACCCACTGCCATTTGAGAAATTTTCATTTTGCCACCATCAGTAATAATTATTGTTATCCTTCTCCCGCCATCTTCTGAACACGCCCATTTAAACCACACCCACACCTTGAACACGCCCATTTAGACCACACCCACACCCTGAACTGCTCGCTACGTCTCTTGTTGCATTATAGGGCATACACAATAATTGTGAAATGTGAACCATCCCTGAGGCTGGACCTTGCAGCCATTGAAGTGTGATTGTGTGCACCATGTGTCGCCTTACAAACATTTACTCTCTCTTGGTGGCTGCAGATTGCTGGGGGCATGGCAGAGAAGAAGCATTCGCTGGAAGAAATTATGGCAGTGGCACAGAGGGTTGCAGGAGAGATGGGTCAGTGTGTGTGTGTGTGTGTGTGTGTGTGTGGTAGAGCTTCAGTGACTTGTTGACTCTGTGTCTTCACTCCCAGGAACCATGAGTGTTAGCCTCTCTCCATGCAGTGTCCCCGGCCACAGGTCATCATTCTCCCTAGCAGAAGACGAGATGGAGTTTGGAATAGGTAAAGTATAGAATGTTGAGTTGTTAAAGGTAGTTCAATATTTGTAGTTTTCACAGTTAGAATGCAGTCTATGAATATTAATTGAAGTTATCACGCACTCCACAGACTTAGTCAAGTGCTAAGAACAATGAAGTGACCTCTGTCTGATCTTGCCAATCGTACCACTCGATGTTGGTGATGGCATGCTTGGCTCATCCCTAGACTTGCAGCATAATTGGCTGCTTGCAGTTGCTGCTTCACTGCCATAAGCTTCCATCTCTACACTAGAAGAAAGCTGTCCTCCACTCCCACCAGCAGGCTCTGTGGTTGCCTGTCTTTAACCCCTTCACTGGTGTACACTCCCACCAGCAGGCTCTGTGGTTGCCTGTCTTTAACCCCTTCACTGGTGTAACTGCCATATGGAGGTTTGAAGACATCAAGAATCTTCGCTGCATCTCGGACCATTTTTGAACTTAGCGCAAGTTAATAGATCAGTGGATACCCAAAATACAGCTCTATGGGGGACACTTTTTGATGATGATTTCTGCCTGTCAGACTGCGAACTGAGCAATGAAAAAGGAGAAGTCTCTGCTTGCTTGTGGGGGCGTGGTTTGAACCTTGCTGAAGTGGAGACACTGAGCAGAGAAATAGAATTAGCATGAGTGATGGTTTTCTCGACATTGCCAGCTTCTGCACAGAGCTAGAGAAGGAAGGAGAGAGTGAAGAGACTGTTCATAGTCAGCCTAAACTATCGAGCAGTGAATAGAATCTATATCTGGATGAAGATAGCTCGGAGCAAAACATAATTGTTTGCTGGGTAACTGGAGGTGGTGTGTGTGCAGGTGTAGCCAATCTGAGTACTAATGCCAGTCATTTCTCTGGTATGTGTGGTCCCCTAGCCATGCACATCTCCAAGTGCAGAACCGTGCACAGCATCCTCATACATTTCTTCCTCTGGTATCCATAATGATATTCATATCTCTGTAATCATTATTTGCTAGGCAACCTTTTTCAGGGATCATATTCCATTTTCATTATACATTCTGAAAATATATGGTTGCTAGGGAGTTTAGTGATACCTAAACCTAGTATACTATGATATACAACTATGTACATACCTTTACAGCTGCAGTCGTTCTAAGCTTATAGAAAGTCACCAGTGAAAGGGTTAAGCAAACTACAAATTTTGTGGGTTTAATTCTTTACATTTAGTGCAAAGTATTGAGAAATATTTACTTATTACAGTCTTCCTGTAGTATACTGGGCACTTCTGTAGCATACTAGGCACTTCTGTAGTATACTAGGCATTTCTGTAGTATACTAGGCACCTGTGCCATAGCATAAAGGCGTGGTCTAAGGTCGGCTGAGCAAGGTGTGGCTTCCAACTGACGAATATCCCTCCTCCCCTTCAGTTGGTCACCATCTGTTGAAGATCCCTCTGCAATAATTATATATGTAATGATGACAATGTTGATATGAAATGTTGTGTTGTGTACAGGCATTCATGGAGAAGCAGGTGCTCACCGAACCAAGGTACAGTTGCGAGTGAGAGCACTGATCTGAGCGATGCCTAGCCACACGAGGATCACACTGACACACGCACCACACTGCATGAGACTAGCACTCCTGCTATCTCATACACTACATGAGACTAGTACTCCTGCTATCTCATACACTACATGAGACTAGTACTCCTGCTATCTCATACACTACATGAGACTAGCACTCCTGCTATCTCATACACTACATGAGACTAGTACTCCTGCTATCTCATACACTACATGAGACTAGTACTCCTGCTATCCCATACACTACATGAGACTAGTACTCCTGCTATCTCATACACTACATGAGACTAGTACTCCTGCTATCTCATACACTACATGAGACTAGTACTCCTGCTATCTCATACACTACATGAGACTAGTACTCCTGCTATCCCATACACTACATGAGACTAGTACTCCTGCTATCTCATACACTACATGAGACTAGTACTCCTGCTATCTCATACACTACATGAGACTAGTACTCCTGCTATCTCATACACTACTGATCCTACACTCTGATGAAGGCCAAGATGTCCTGATAATTTGACAACATTATTGTGAGTGGGAGAAATGCTGTAAATAATGTTTTATTTGCATTGGCACGTGCTATTGATAGTCCAACTCTGGCACGTGCTATTGATAGTCCAGCTCACAGCTAGCTGGAGTATGAAGATGATGATACGTCTATTCATAATTTTAGAAACTCGGATGCTGTCATGTTCTGGTCATGGATGCTTTGCTGTTGGCTTCAGGTGCAGTCAGCCAAGCAGGTGGTGAGGACCATGGTGGAGCAGATCATGTCTCGGGAGAAAGGGTTTTCTTACTTCCAGCCAGACATTGGTAAGGCACGTACGCTGCCCCCACTGATGTGCGCATGATGCACGTCCATCTCCCGACCTTGTGAAGGGGAGACTTGGACCGAGGGCGAGAGGAAGTGCACGTGTAATTATTGTCACGCTGATCCTTCACTTGTTGTCTCTAGGAGTAGGTGTGGTCTTAGTGGTGAACAACTTGGGAGGAACATCAAACTTGGAATTGCTGATAGTCGTCAAGGAAGCTGTCCGATACCTAGGTACGCTTGCAATGAGCACTAGATGTTGATGATGAGTGCTTGCAATGAGTACTAGATGTTGATGATGAGTGCTTGCAATGAGTACTAGATGTTGATGATGAGTGCTTGCAATGAGTACTAGATGTTGATGATGAGTGCTTGCAATGAGTACTAGATGTTGATGATGAGTATTTGCAATGAGTACTAGATGTTGATGAGTGCTTGCAATGAGTACTAGATGTTGATGATGAGTGCTTGCAATGAGTACTAGATGTTGATGATGAGTGCTTGCAATGAGTACTAGATGTTGATGATGAGTGCTTGCAATGAGTACTAGATGTTGATGATGAGTGCTTGCAATGAGTACTAGATGTTGATGATGAGTGCTTGCAATGAGTACTAGATGTTGATGATGAGTGCTTGCAATGAGTACTAGATGTTGATGAGTGCTTGCAATGAGTACTAGATGTTGATGAGTGCTTGCAATGAGTACTAGATGTTGATGAGTGCTTGCAATGAGTACTAGATGTTGATGATGAGTATTTGCAATGAGTACTAGATGTTGATGAGTGCTTGCAATGAGTACTAGATGTTGATGATGAGTGCTTGCAATGAGTACTAGATGTTGATGATGAGTGCTTGCAATGAGTACTAGATGTTGATGTTGAGTGCTTGCAATGAGTACTAGATGTTGATGATGAGTGCTTGCAATGAGTACTAGATGTTGATGATGAGTGCTTGCAATGAGTACTAGATGTTGATGAGTGCTTGCAATGAGTACTAGATGTTGATGATGAGTGCTTGCAATGAGTACTAGATGTTGATGAGTGCTTGCAATGAGTACTAGATGTTGATGATGAGTATTTGCAATGAGTACTAGATGTTGATGAGTGCTTGCAATGAGTACTAGATGTTGATGATGAGTGCTTGCAATGAGTACTAGATGTTGATGATGAGTGCTTGCAATGAGTACTAGATGTTGATGTTGAGTGCTTGCAATGAGTACTAGATGTTGATGATGAGTGCTTGCAATGAGTACTAGATGTTGATGATGAGTGCTTGCAATGAGTACTAGATGTTGATGATGAGTGCTTGCAATGAGTACTAGATGTTGATGATGAGTGCTTGCAATGAGTACTAGATGTTGATGATGAGTGCTTGCAATGAGTACTAGATGTTGATGATGAGTGCTTGCAATGAGTACTAGATGTTGATGATGAGTGCTTGCAATGAGTACTAGATGTTGATGATGAGTGCTTGCAGTGAGTACTAGATGTTGATGATGAGTGCTTGCAATGAGTACTAGATGTTGATGATGAGTGCTTGCAATGAGTACTAGATGTTGATGATGAGTGCTTGCAATGAGTACTAGATGTTGATGTTGAGTGCTTGCAATGAGTACTAGATGTTGATGATGAGTGCTTGCAATGAGTACTAGATGTTGATGATGAGTGCTTCCAATGAGTACTAGATGTTGATGTTGAGTGCTTGCAATGAGTACTAGATGTTGATGATGAGTGCTTGCAATGAGTACTAGATGTTGATGAGTGCTTGCAATGAGTACTAGATGTTGATGATGAGTATTTGCAATGAGTACTAGATGTTGATGAGTGCTTGCAATGAGTACTAGATGTTGATGATGAGTGCTTGCAATGAGTACTAGATGTTGATGATGAGTGCTTGCAATGAATACTAGATGTTGATGATGAGTGCCTGCAATGAGTACTAGATGTTGTTGATGAGTGCTTGCAATGAGTACTAGATGTTGATGATGAGTGCTTGCAATGAGTACTAGATGTTGATGAGTGCTTGCAGTGAGTACTAGATGTTGATGATGAGTGCTTGCAATGAGTACTAGATGTTGATGAGTGCTTGCAATGAGTACTAGATGTTGATGAGTGCTTGCAATGAGTACTAGATGTTGATGATGAGTGCTTGCAGTGAGTACTAGATGTTGATGATGAGTGCTTGCAATGAGTACTAGATGTTGATGAAGAGTGCTTGCAATGAGTACTAGATGTTGATGATGAGTGCTTGCAATGAGTACTAGATGTTGATGATGAGTGCTTGCAATGAGTACTAGATGTTGATGATGAGTGCTTGCAGTGAGTACTAGATGTTGATGATGAGTGCTTGCAATGAGTACTAGATGTTGATGATGAGTGCTTGCAGTGAGTACTAGATGTTGATGATGAGTGCTTGCAATGAGTACTAGATGTTGATGATGAGTGCTTGCAGTGAGTACTAGATGTTGATGATGAAAGTGCTTGCAATGAGTACTAGATGTTGATGATGAGTGCTTGCAATGAGTACTAGATGTTGATGATGAGTGCTTGCAATGAGTACTAGATGTTGATGATGAGTGCTTGCAATGAGTACTAGATGTTGATGATGAGTGCTTGCAATGAGTACTAGATGTTGATGATGAGTACTTGCAATGAGTACTAGATGTTGATGATGAGTGCTTGCAATGAGTACTAGATGTTGATGATGAGTGCTTGCAATGAGTACTAGATGTTGATGATGAGTGCTTGCAATGAGTACTAGATGTTGATGATGAGTGCTTGCAATGAGTACTAGATGTTGATGATGAGTGCTTGCAGTGAGTACTAGATGTTGATGATGAGTGCTTGCAGTGAGTACTAGATGTTGATGATGAGTGCTTGCAATGAGTACTAGTTGTTGATGATGAGTGCCTGCAATGAGTACTAGATGTTGATGATGAGTGCTTGCAATGAGTACTAGATGTTGATGATGAGTGCTTGCAATGAGTACTAGATGTTGATGATGAGTGCTTGCAGTGAGTACTAGATGTTGATGTTGACCGTCGTTGTTACTCTGTTCTTACTGATGCTGTGTTCATGTTTGTAGCTTTTGTTGTTGTTGCTTATTCTAGTGTTAAGTTGTTGCTGTTGCTTGTGTTTAGTGGATCAGCGAGGGTTACATGTCGACCGCGTCATCTATGGCAGTCTCATGACGTCTCTGGAAATGGCCGGAGTGTCCCTGACGCTCCTCGCGCTAGAGCCCGAGTGGGAGGAGTTGATTGGTACAAAGAACCTGACAAAACCAGCTAGATCGAAGGATGTTATTAGGTATTGTGTTTTTGCCGTGTGTAGACTTGCAGACCAATGCCCCGGGATGGCCGCGTGCTTGTCACGGATCTAGTGGGAGTGGCTTGAGGATTGACTTAGCCCCCATATCCTCTCCTGCAGCCAAGGAAGAAGAGGAACACGGGAGGGAACCCTCGACTCCACTAGGTGAGTGTTGCTAAGTGTTTGATTAACCCTGCACTCTCATGGAGATGGTGGTGGAGCTGTCTTCAGTTGACCTTTGACCCCTGTTTTAAAATGGTGTAGGGCAAAACTACCCACACACAAAAAGTTCGTATCTCGTCTTGAACTCATTTTGGCAGCTCATTAGCAACCTGAATGTGGGGGGTTGGGCCAGTACGAAAACACTCCCAGCACGCCCTTGAAGTCTTCGCTATGGTGATAGAGAGGCTAAAATATACCCTGTGAAATTATAAAGTCCGCAAGATTTATCTTCTCTGTCTGTGCCTGTTGTTTGACTACCAGAAGACTCCCAAGTCAGCAAAGCACTCAAAGATTAGCACTTATTATAGCATAATTAACACACTTGTGTCTGTGCAATTTGAGCTTAGGTGTGCTGACTCAGCAGCGACTACACTTTAGCTGCAAGGAAGTGAAGAGTCAGCAGAAGCTTACTCTTGGGTCAATAGTTATCAGCACAGACCCTCAACAATACCAGACAACTATATACTTATAATGCACATGTCTGTGTGTTGTACATGTACACGGCACATGTGTAAGTTTAAACATGGTGGAGAAGCACATCTCTGATTGGTTGGCTCTGGAGTTGTCCAGGGGAACTTCTCCGAGCAGGCGCTGCTTGATTATTAGAAATACAAATATATGTACGAGCAAGACAATGCATCCACACTGACTGGCAACACATCCACACTCACTGGCAACACATCCACACTCACTGGCAACGCATCCACACTCACTGGCAACACATCCACACTCACTGGCAATGCATCCACACTCGCTGGCAATGCATCCACACTCACTGGCAATGCATCCACACTCACTGGCAACACATCCACACTAACTGGCAACACATCCACACTTACTGGCAACACATCCACACTCACTGGCAACGCATCCACACTCACTGGCAACACATCCACACTCACTGGCAACAAATCCACACTCACTGGCAACACATCCACACTCACTGGCAACACATCCACACTCACTGGCAACACATCCACACTCACTGGCAACACATCCACACTCACTGGCAACACATCCACACTCGCTGGCAACACATCCACACTCGCTGGCAACACATCCACACTCACTGGCAACACATCCACGCTCACTGGCAACACATCCACACTCACTGGCAACACATCCACGCTCACTGGCAACACATCCACACTCACTGGCAACACATCTGTAGACACTCACTGGCAATGCATCCACACTCACTGGCAACACATCCACACTCACTGGCAACACATCCACACTCACTGGCAACACATCCACACTCACTGGCAACACATCCACACTCACTGGCAACACATCCACACTCACTGGCAACACATCCACACTCACTGGCAACACATCAACACTCGCTGGCAACACATCCACACTCGCTGGCAACACATCCACACTCGCTGGCAACACATCCACACTCGCTGGCAACACATCCACACTCGCTGGCAACACATCCACACTCGCTGGCAACACATCCATACTCGCTGGCAACACATCCACACTCGCTGGCAACACATCCACACTCACTGGCAATGCATCCACACTCACTGGCAACGCATCCACACTCACTGGCAATGCATCCACACTCACTGGCAATGCATCCACACTCACTGGCAACGCATCCACACTCACTGGCAACGCATCCACACTCACTGGCAATGCATCCACACTCACTGGCAACGCATCCACACTCACTGGCAATGCATCCACACTCACTGGCAATGCATCCACACTCACTGGCAACACCTCCACACTCACTGGCAATGCATCCACACTCACTGGCAATGCATCCACACTCACTGGCAATGCATCCACACTCACTGGCAATGCATCCACACTCACTGGCAATGCATCCACACTCACTGGCAATGCATCCACACTCACTGGCAACACATCCACACTCACTGGCAACGCATCCACACTCACTGGCAATGCATCCACACTCACTGGCAATGCATCCACACTCACTGGCAATGCATCCACACTCACTGGCAATGCATCCACACTCACTGGCAACACATCCACACTCACTGGCAACACATCCACACTCACTGGCAATGCATCCACACTCACTGGCAATGCATCCACACTCACTGGCAATGCATCCACACTCACTGGCAACACATCCACACTCGCTGGCAATGCATCCACACTCACTGGCAATGCATCCACACTCACTGGCAACACATCCACACTCACTGGCAATGCATCCACACTCACTGGCAATGCATCCACACTCACTGGCAATGCATCTATACTCGCTGGCAATGCATCCACACTCGCTGGCAATGCATCCACACTCACTGGCAATGCATCCACACTCACTGGCAACACATCCACACTCTCTGGCAATGCATCCACACTCACTGGCAATGCATCCACACTCACTGGCAATGTGTTTCACACAACAAATGCACGTGATTCATGAATCGTCCGAATAACAGCACAGCAATACGTCAGACAGTGTAAGAGGGTGTGACTTCAAGTGCATAGTCTTGAGAGTTGAGCACCAGCAACCAGGTAGCTCCACTCCTGCATCTCTGCCGAAGCACTGATCCCTCGGTGTGAGATGATCTGCAGTGCCTCCTTCACGAACAACTCTCTCCACTTTCTGTCCCTATCAACCACGGAGGACTCTTCCCACAAGATAGGGTAACGTTGGTTCCATGCATGCTCTGCGATGGCAGACTTCTCAAACTCTCCCCTTCTGCCAGCATCATGATGCTCGTGTCTCTGACCTCCTCATTGTTCCCCACGCACACTTCCCCACAGCTGCAGGGAATCCCATACACAACCAATGACATCATGATAGTGTCATTTATCTTTGCCCATGCTAAGCCGAGAGCTCAATGGCAAGCCAGATTCAAAAACAACTTTGACTTCAAATTTTCCACACACACACACACACACACACACACACACACTCACAGGTCTGATATCTTCACTTAGGCCAGCCACATAGGGGATCATGATCCCCCTCCCAATATATCCCCCCAACATCCCTTCCCCCCCAATATTTTGCAGTCCAATATATTTTTTCTTGAATTGTGAAATCTCCACTTTTACCTCGTTAGTACCTCATCTCGCCACAGATGACACCTAGGACATCTCTATGGGAATTTGTAGTCATTGCTATAGCTTTAAAATTACTTAGCCATCTAAACGAGGTAACTCTAATTATAGGCAACCTTAGCTCCGCCTACTTCAGCTATTTACGGTCACAAAGCGTAGGTGTGAGGGGTACGAACCTGTTTTGGGTCTTGTCGAGTATTATTTCCCTGTTGTCCCCTGTTGCCATGCCCCTGCAGGCCACCTGGTGAAGAGGTGTGTGCAGGGTGTGTGCGAGGCGTTGATTGGTGTAGAGGAGAAGCTCAACGAGCTGGACAGAGGGAGTGGTGATGGTGACTGTGGGAGCACTCTCAAGGCCGGTGCATTAGGTAAGGGGTTTCCTTCATAGAACAGGCCATAATTAAGGGTGTGGTTTGAACTAGGTCAGTAGTAGGCCGTGTGAGGGTGTGTGTGGTCTACTGCGTTGAAGAAGCTGTCTCCCTAGAATGCCATGCAGGAGTATCGAGATAGTTCAGTGTTCTTGTTGGACCAAACACAAGCTAGCTGCTCGCTGATACTCTGTGCTAGTAGCTGCTAGCTGATGCTAAGCTGCCTCTGTGCTAGTAGCTGCTAGCTGATGCTAAGCTGCCTCTGTGCTAGTAGCTGCTAGTAGCTGATGCTAAGCTGCCTCTGTGCTAGTAGCTACTAGCTGATGTTAAGCTGCCTCTGTGCTAGTAGCTGCTAGCTAATGTAAGCTGCCTCTGTGCTAGTAGCTACTAGCTGATGCTAAGCTGCCTCTGTGCTAGTAGCTGCTGTTCGCTAATGCTAAGCTGCCTCTGTGCTAGTAGCTGTTAGCTGATGTTAAGCTGCCTCTGTGCTAGTAGTCTTCCCTGGGAACTCCATAATGCTCAGTGCCGCAGAGCTGAGATGTCGGCAGCAATCATTATCACCACTCAAACTTAAAGCTTTTCCCACGTGGGAATATTGACTCCTCCCATGAGCTCGTACTAATCCACCTAGAGTTGAGTTTTTTTCTGAATCTAGCCGTACATATCGGCCACCCAAATTTTACCCAGCAGTGGCATGTGCACTCATGAATGATTCATTAGTTAGTGGTTAAGTTTAGTGCTGGAATATGGTTTGTTTTCTAGCAACTAATTGGATCAAATATGTCAACACAAGTGCTATCTAACTTATGGTTGCTAGGGACTTATGGTTGCTAGGGATATGGTGGTTGCTAGGGATATGTGCACCGGAAATTGGTAAAGGGGCCAATCTCAACTTTTCTTAATGAAACTATCCATGAGAGGGTTAAAATCTGCACCAGTGCGCCTGAGAGGGTTAACTTGTCCAGTGAGTCCATTGCAGACAATGCACTGACTGGTGCCGACAATGCACTCGTGCAGGCAATGATCTCGTGCCACTATTGTGCGCATGCCCCTGTTCATCACGTCCAAACTCCTGATTAATACACGCCCTCAAATAGGACGGGCAGCTACGTCTAAACAATGCCATGTAGTGAGCTAATTAGTTGCATGTTAAGAGCATGTCCATAACTGCATCCTTGACATTGTTATTTGGATGTGTTTAGGTATCCGGCGGAGACTAGACAGGATGGACTGGGACCAGCCTCGGCAAGTGTTGCTCTCTCTGGCAGCTGCTCTGGAGAATACCATGGGAGGTTCCTCAGGAGCGGTCAGTCAACCATAAGCTATCGTGGGCAACTGTAGCTAGCATGCTAGTTGCTGTGCTCTGCATTGGGGCCATGTGCTGATAGTTACGCAGTGAACTCTGTTTAGTGTCCACCCATCTTTGAAGCATTGCTCTTGCTGTAGTTATGAAATGTGCTAGGTGTCTATTGGTATCTCAGCGAGAAGTGCTGGACTCACGCTCATTATGCATTATATTCACCGGAGAAATGTAGTAGAGCTTGACCACACCCATTACTAGCTACAATTGTTATTTCTTGACGAGCTTCTTGCAGGCCGTGACAATATACTGCAGTCCACTTCCTTGCACAGCATGTGCTGCATGCGTCCAATGAAAATGATTTTGGGTTCATTTATTTGATAGTGAAGTACGAGCAGGGCCGTATTATCCATAAGGCTGACTAGGCTGAAGCCTAGGGGCCCACCAAGAGCAGGGGCCCACCAAAAACAGGGGCCCACACGCAACCTTTTTTTCCCTCATAACCGTTAATTGAAAAGTAAACGAGAGATTGGTGCACGCATCTATTCCCAGAGACATAGGGCAGTGGGCAATATTTAGTTTCTCCTCGTGTCCGAAGAACTGGAGGCTTGATTGAGGAGTTCTAGGTGCTACTCCTCTCTAGGATTACTTACTGGTACTTCATTACTCAAATCTCAAAAGGTTTTGATAATTTAAAAAAAAGTAAAGCGAAGAACTCTTGTTACCAAAGGTGAGGAACTAACTTTACTTTAATAGTTTCTTTTATGACTGTTAGATCAAGCTAAATAGTGTAGGAATAGTAAATAGTTTAGCTAGCGCATCTAAATAGTGTAGGAATAGTAAATAATTTAGCTAGCGTAGCTAAATAGCTAGCTAACTAGCTAGTGCTTCATGAAGCTAGCTAGCTAACGGACCCAAGTAGCTAACCAGCTAGCGCACGCATATAGCTAGCTGGCTAGCGCACCCATATAGCTAGTTAGCAGTTAAATAGCTATCTAGCTTAGCTAAATAGCCTTTTCTTTCCTGAGAACGCTGTGCTGTTTTTTTTAATATAGTCCTTGCTCGCATTCAGTTGTTAATATATTTTACATATAGGATTGCAGCAGCATCTGTGATGAAGCAACATCTGTGATGTAATCATAACCATGAGAGAGACTAGGATGAAGGTATACTTATATAGATTCAGTTTTATACGTCCTCTGTGAGTGGTAGGTCTGGAAGCTGACGGCTAGCCACGGTTAGGGTGAGGTGTCTGGTGCCACATCCTGCCATTGCAGAAAGCACAGTCACACCTCGGACTTCCTCACACTTGATAATGGTCTCCCTTGCCATTCAGCCTGTTGGGGTACTTCTCAGCCAGGTTGGGCCCACTTCGGCAACCTATGCTCAGCATGTGCATTGGTCCTGCCAATGGTAAACTTTAGCGTGGTGGGTCCAAAGAATAGCGGAAAACAATCTTCTGCATTTGGCAAGGATGGAGGAACATTAGCTCCTGGTTGAAGGATGAATGGGATACTCTGTGGAGCAATGTCATATGAAATAATAATGGTTTATATGTAAAGTTTGCTTGATATAAAACATTTGTCTGTGTAGTAGTTTGTCTGTGTACTAATAATATTAGTTGTCATACCTTCCCCAGCAGTTGTCCCGATATATTGGCTAGCATCCACACGGCTGGTTCCACTTACATCTGATCTTCCTCTCCTCTGCTATCCTCTACCTGCAGCTCTTCCCCTATTACCACTACCTCCCATTGACATCTGCTGACTTAGACCTCTCACTGTATCTTTCCCCCTATTTCCACTTGCTCCAACATCCATACTTGCACTCTCATTCTTGATCTCTTCAAAATTGCTATTTCTCATCATCACTACAACTATTTGAGTCACAGTATATACAATCACCAATGCTATTATCATCAGTAACATCTCTAGTAGAGTCTTCGGATCATATCCACAGGCCATTCATAGTAACAACCACGAACAGTAACTAACCGCAGTAAAATATATACGACGATATCGTGACAATATGGTAAGGGTGTAAACTACGAATACGTGACAATGGTCTTATAGATACGCCTGCGAGTGTCACGAATTCGTCGTCGGCTAAGTGTTATACTATATTTTAAAAAGAAATTATGGTTAAATTTATGTGAAGCACAGTCGGGGATGGTTCAGCATGATGTAAACAATGGAATGTACTGAGCCCCAACGACAGTTGCTCTTGTGAAACTGGTGCCAGACTCGCAGTCTCAAGCGGCCGCGGTATGAATGCTGTCAGGCAGGGGGGGGGGCGAGGGGCCCAAAGAAGCTCGAAGCCTAGGGGCCCTGCCTTGGGCTAATACGGCACTGAGTACGAGCTTAAGAAAGTGTACTCGAGTGTGAATGTGTTAATATTTATTACTTCTATTAATCCTGACGTCTACAATAGATCTACAACCTGTTCCTCTGTGCTGGGGCAAGAGTGTTGGAGAACCCTTCCCAGCCCCTGTGCTGGGCCTTGGCAATGCAAGAAGGCATGGATGCTATCATGAGGTATAGCTAGCTGCCATTTATGCAACTTCACCAACTATAATTCCACTTACAGATATGGCGGAGCAAAAGTGGGAGACAGAACTATGGTAGGTATTATTATACCTCCACACTAGTACATGTGGCACTACCAGTATGCATGTCATTATAGCCACACACTAATACATGTGGCACTACCAGTATGCATGTCATTACAGCCTGCACACTAATACATGTGGCACTACCAGTGTGCATGTCATTATAGCCTGCACACTAATACATGTGGCACTACCAGTGTGCATGTCATTATAGCCTGCACACTAATACATGTGGCACTACCAGTATGCATGTCATTATAGCCTGCACACTAATACATGTGGCACTACCAGTATGCATGTCATTATAGCCTGCACACTAATACATGTGGCACTACCAGTGTGCATGTCATTATAGCCTGCACACTAATACATGTGGCACTACCAGTATGCATGTCATTATAGCCTGCACACTAATACATGTGGCACTACTACCAGTGTGCATATCATTATAGCCTACACACTAATACATGTGGCACTACCAGTATGCATGTCATTATAGCCTGCACACTAATACATGTGGCACTACCAGTGTGCATATCATTATAGCCTGCACACTAATACATGTGGCACTACCAGTGTGCATACATGTTATGGCTACTTACATCTGTAGCTGGACGCTCTATCTCCTGCAGTTGATGTACTTGTCAGCAAACTAACTTCGGATTGCAATGGCCTAGAAGTGTTGAGAATGGCAGTCTTGGTAAGTGCACTACACTACAGGATGCCATAATGTACAGATGGTTTTAATTAAATGTTTTTGTTGTGTTATTATTTATATTACAGCTAGCTACTGTAAAAGCTGGTTAAGCTGGTATCTATAATTACACACCTTTTTTGTTAAGCGTCTACTTAACCATCGAGAAGCCCACTTACCCAGGGCAGAAGCGAGGCATGGGGCAGAAGCAAGGCACAGGGCAGAAGTGACAAGTGTCTTCGTGTGCAGCACATAGATCACGAGGTCTCCTGTTTTGCCAAACTGGACCAGCAACAAAACTTACCTAATGGTGAAACAAGAAGGTACCTTGAAATGGCAGGGGTGATGTAGCAGATGATTCTTCCTTTCAAAAGGAGCTCCACCTGGGGAGAGGCTCATGAAAATGGACGCATCATGGACCAACTTGTTCGTTTTTCTATTCTCACACGTATATAGCAGCAGAAAAGGTGCACGAATAAATGATGACTAAGGTTGCCACACCCACACAATTATTATGAGCATGCTCGGCACCAGCTCAGTACTATGCACCTGTTGTCTCATTGACTGATCCTATTGACTGATCCTATAAGTGCCAGCTTAACAACCAGCTTTAACCTGCGTCAAGTAAAGTGATGGACAATTCCAGCATCATCTTTGGATATTCCAATTCTTCCTATATACCTAATGCTGCCTGGCTAGAGGGCTAGGCCTGTGGCTATGATGGTTTGGGCATCCATAGATATCCAGGATTCTCCATGGCCCCACTCTAAAGGTTATCGTTTATTATCTAAAGAGATAAGCATTGCAAGTTCAGGCAGTGACATGAATTACCTTCCTAGTGTCACTAACACACTACTGACAGTCCCGCCCACCGCAAGCTATTTAATACGCAAACATTAGGAGGTTTCTAGATCCATAGGCACAGAGGACCATATTTCCTCTACTAGGAACCTCCCCTCCAGTAGTCGACTCCCTTCCAATAGTACATACACTCCCTCCAATAGTAAACTCCCCTCCAATAGTACCCTCCCCTCCAATAGTAACTACCCCTCCAGTAGTAACCTCCCCTCCAGTAGTAACCTCCCCTCCAGTAGTAACCTCCCCTCCAATAGTAACCTTCCCTCCAGTAGTAATCTCCCCTCCAGTAGTAACTTCCCCTCCAGTAGTAACTTCCCCTCCAATAGTAATCTCCCCTCCAATAGTAACCTCCCCTCCAGTATATAGTAACCTCCCCTCCAATAGTAATCGCAGGTAGATGGTGACAGTAAATAGTAACCACAGTTCCTATTAGGTATACAGTGTCACTTTTCTTCATTCACTCGATAAATGTCTAGTCCTACAACCTAGGCATCCAGTAACTTTCTTTGTTGGTAATATATATATATATAATAATATAATATTAAATAAAACAAGGCTAGCATACTTATCCTCAAACCTAAAAAATTTTCACATCAAACTGTTTGTGGTATACGGTGAGCAGAGGACAGATAGAAATGAATGAGTATATATGACCCTCTTTATCTCCATGTATGTATATATGCACAGGCAGCTGAGGAAGGAGTTGTGTGCACTGGTGAGATGAGGGAGGCTGGTGCTGGTCGGGCCAGTTACGTACACTCCAGTCAGCTCTCTCAGCCTGACCCTGGGGCACATGCTGTTGCTGTATGGATCGCTGCCATTCACAAACAACTCTCTGAATAATACTTGTGTGTGTGTGTGTATGTGAAGAAGTCCTTAGCTGTGTGGTCACTTGATCATCCATCAGTGTGGCACTTCGGGACAGACATAGTTCCCCCACCACCTACCACCATCACCAATATATGTATACAGCACTAGAAGTGTACACTCACAAGATGTTCCAAGTTTTTATTCCACAGATATTCATAAAAAATACACTCCCTTCCCCCCCCCCCCCCCCCCCCCCCCCCCCCACCTCATAGCTCCACTTTCACTTGGCACTGGCCAATACGTATAATATATTATGTGTATATATATATATCCAAGCCCAATATTTTAAAGCACAGAGGCAGGTCCGTCTTTTGGTAATATTAATTGTGTGCATTGAGAAGTTATGACATCTACAAGGCACCCATAGGGTCCAAGTCCTTAATAAAACAACTTTAGCTCCAAACCCTTCTCTTTCAAACTGACTGAACAATTATCTCAGCTAACAACACAAGTTCCTGGTTGTTCATGTGGAGTAGCCAAAATCGCTCTCACAATATTTAATAAACTATATAGCTCCATGATCTTCCTTAACAAACACATGGAGGCCACTGGATTATCTTCAGAGAATGACCTGCAACTGCCACCTTGTCTTGGTGGTACACATTTTTATTTAATTTATTATAACACCTCAAAACCGATCCATTCCCAAAATGCCAAACTATAGTCACATGATGTCGTTCCCCTCAGAATACTTTTGCTGCAAGCTATTTATTGGAATCAACAAACTATAATAGTGCCTGCCAGCATCGATGGCCAAAATGTATGCTTATGTATTAGTAGCCAACAAGCTTTTGCACGCATACCTTTTTGCTCCCATACACACTCGATCGGTCACAGTGGAGTTTGGGAAGAAAGCTTTGCATAAACCTGTTATAACATAGTGAGTGCTCCACCTGGGTCTTCCCTGCAATGAAGTCTTGGTGAATTATCCTCATATCATGTGCTTTGAGTGAAGTTATATCAATCCCTCTCAGCAAGGATTGCCCTCAAACTCTTTGCAGAACCATCCATGGACTGTGGTTGACCTGCACAAATGATATCATCACAAACATTGCGTAGACCTCCATCGTCGACCAAGATGCTAAGGGATAACATAGCTTGTCATCAAATTTTTGGACAACTGCTCTGATCTATCTAGTATCTATATAGCACAAATGCAACACTATGTGAGCTGCGTGGGCGCTTAGAGGTGGCAGTGTCACTTGCCATCTTCACCTGAGCCTGAAATGTTCACCCGTCCAGTAGCCATCTCACTCGCAACAATATTCAAGAAAAACCCTTGGACAGCACCCATCTTCTGCCTCTTGGTCTGCCAGCATCCTGCGATGGTTCAGTGGGAGTCACCATGAAACAGCTATATAGTGGTTTGACGACAAATCTGGCCTATCATAACATCGCTTCCAACTTCCACTGTCAGTACCCCAGCACGTGGTTCTGGAGTATCATCCCTTGGACAGAGTCAGCAGAAGGATATTATGGAACATCAGTTGCGTTGTAGAACTAGAGCATCAGTTGCGTTGTAGGCTACCTTCCACTGTCACAGAAGTGCCACTACCCAAGTGATGGATGCTCTTTTAATCATCACCTCCAGACCTTCATGCTTGATTTGTCCTAGCTCGAGCACCCACAAGCTCATCAACGTTCCACTAATCATCCAGCAAGCTCTGTAGGATCATTCTCGGACTCCAAGTCAACTGGAACAAGTGCTCAGTTAGCATAACAGTAGGCTCTGTAATAGCAGCGAGAATGAGGAGCGGACAACTAGAAGACTCGGCAGGTTCTATTTCATTGGCCTCTTGAAGAACAATGGATGGATAAGCACATTGCTTAGCAGTCTGTCTCGCTGCCACTAGCTTGGCAGCTTGGGCTTTCATCTTCCTTTTAGTCATCTACAGGGCTGCCAACTCCCTCGTCTCATTAATCCTAATACATGTTATTCAACTCTGAATTTTATACCAGTTAAAACTCCAAATATATCTAAAGTATTACAATACAATACTAATATTTAAGAATGTTAGAGTAATGAGTTCAGAAATAGTATTCTTGCATCTTTGAAGCATTCTTGCTGTTGGTTTGTGGTTTGAAGTCGAAACAAGG
The DNA here is from genome assembly GCA_028752905.1 of Cladorhizidae sp. MBARI D1340-BT2. Taxonomy (NCBI): domain Eukaryota; kingdom Metazoa; phylum Porifera; class Demospongiae; order Poecilosclerida; family Cladorhizidae; species Cladorhizidae sp. MBARI D1340-BT2. The sequence continues at coordinate 38,193,180 of JAQNBH010000015.1, forward strand.
TTCCTTTGTGTTCACTTGCAATCGAAGCAATGCAGATAAAGTATCCACACTCAAACTATTTCGTATCTTGGTTTTATTCAGCCCAAATGTCCTCTCCAAATCTGCATTGCCATGGGGAATTATTATCACTGCTTTAGCTAACCTACTGAGGACCTACTGAGGAGCTGTTAACAAAATTCTCCGGAAATATATTTGACTTGCCCAAATTGATGCCAGTAGCAATCACTGTCCTTTGTAGCAACAATTTCAGGAGGGAGCTCAGCAGTGCATTAGTCAATAAATTCTTCACCTTTTTCGTCTTCTTTGACGATTTGTTTAAGGCATGATGCAGCAAACAGTACCTGTCTAGCATATCCATACTCTTGGCTGTGAAAATCCAACTTAAGTTTTTCAAAAAGTCATTACCATCAACTGGCAGTTTTTTAATAGCTGCAGCCACCCAAAAATTTCTGCATGTCTCTCTGAAGTTTCTGACTTCATTCGACAAGAGATCATTCTCACCAGAGAGAAAGCTTTCTGCTTTTTGACCCACAAATTCTTCTTCTAGGGGAAGAAACTAGATTTAAGAGCTGAAATTTAAGAGCTGAAATACTAGCATTTTGCACAGAAGAGGGTAGATAAAAAAAAAAATTTTTTTTTAATGACTGGACCTCTTGGTGAAGGAAATGTATTGTAGGTGATTGCAATTGCATCGTTTTGGGTGTTATTGACGGGCAATGAATCGCTCAGAAACATTAAATATAATTTACAAAGTGGATTCTCAAGACCAGTTTTTATTCTGAGAACAACAGCTTGCTTCTCTTCTGAAATAAGAAAGAATAATCAAACTGTTCTAGTAGTCTATTTACACAGACTTCCAAGCTTAGCCACCTCGTTTGTGCTGTTTTAAGCAACTTGTGTTTCTTGGTATTGGTGAAAACTTGAGAATTTTTAAAGGTGCGTTGACGTTTTGGGAAGAAATACCAAATTTGAACTGTAATGTCATCAAGAATATCGGGCAAAACACTGCATGCATGATTAAGGCTGCTATATGGCAATTACAGTGAAAGGGCCATCAAAGAGGGTTGATTAGTTTTTAATTTAGTCATAACAGAATCTCTTTTTCCCAGCATGACATTAGCACCATCAGAGCCTAGTCCCACTAGATTAGCATATTTTATAGGTCCATTGGTACTGAAATTAGAGTCTAGGACCGGGAATAAACTTGCTGCATCAGCCTTCTGCACCGACTCCAACTTTAGGAAAAAGCAACAAACCTTTCCAGTGGTATTGTCAAAGAACCGGATCATAATACTGCATTATTGGTTAATGGTAATGTCAGTGGTTTCATCTGTATGTAAGCTGAAAAACTTAGATTCATCAAGCCGGGTAAGTAAATCAGAAACTACTTCTTCAGCTACTACTGTCACAATAGCGTGGCTTTAGTCCGATAGATTTTGCAATTGCAGAATCTGGAAATATGGCAGGAAACAATTTTGAGCAGTGATCAGCTACCAAAAATGGAAGGTGACCAAAAATGGAAGGTGATGCTGTGCTATAATTATAGAAAGAAAGCAAACTTAACCTCTGCTGCTATGACAGCTTCTTCTCACTTTGGTCCTCTCTGTTTCGAATGTATGAGGTAAGAGAGCTTGCAGATTCCACACTTTTACTTGCTGAAATATGCACAGCAGTCTGTTCATGTTGTCTCAGGTCTCTGGTGCCGCCATATGCAATGCCATTATCATGATTACACAATTTGCAGAATGCATAACATGAACCCTTTTTTGATAGATTAGCCCACTTGAACTTACTAGAATAATCTGGCTTGAATGCACAAACATACCTTGGCTTCTTAGATGAGAAGCTATGCCCCTCAGTATCTGTATCAACAATTAGTAGAACTGCCTTCTTGTTCAACAATGCTGCTGGTGCTATACTCTGACAGTGACACTGACTGGTTAGAACTTCTACTAGCACTACTCACAATACTTATCTCCTGAGGTTCCTGCTGATCACTGCCAATGTGCTCTGCCATCACCTTGCCCAGGGTTAAAAGTTCTACAGAGCTAACAATAATTATTTTGAACTTTAATTAAACCCCCATGAACTTTGAACCCCAAAGCAAGTCTCCAGTTGCTATAATGCCAGGCAGAGTCATACTAAGTCACAGTGACAATAGCACCTAAATACAAAGATTATTAAAATACATCCAAACATACTGTACAAGGTCAAATATTTGTATTAAAATCTGAGTTTTTGGCAGTCCTGCGTCTAGAGCACTCGAAGTACAATTTTCTTGAATCGCCGTCTTATATAATTATCGCGCATCATTGATTGCATTAGTCAAGTTACAGCTCTCCGATTGTATGATTACGGTCAGGAATACTAAAAAGACATTGGTTTTTGCCTATATATTTTTTGCAATGGTCATATATAACTACCAAGCAATTGTGTACTGCCAAAGATTGTCAGTGATCACCAAAATGGCCATGATAATACATTCCATTGTTCCTTAGTGTGCCAGGTCATGGTTACTCAAGTTACTTTTCAACTTGTCACTCTAGTATGCATCAACATATTATTAACCCCAACTAAGCTTGTCTATCAAGAATGCAGTTAGCTCTTGTTACACTTGTTCATATTGAAAAATTTGAAATGGTCTAGGAGCTAGAGATCGAAGTACTGGGTCAGTCAGGTTTGGATGGCCAGTTCCATCTTCTTAGCCTGCAACTCATGAAATTGATCACAACAGGAGTAGGGGAGCTTTGTACCACCTTGTTGATCCATGCCTTCCTGTCATACAGGCTGCCAAGAACTCTCTGCCTTTGATCAGGTGTAGGCTCGGAGTAAATACCTCAAGAGCCAAAAATTGATCTAGTATTGGTAGAAGCATTAGTAGATGCTTAAAATAAAAATCCTGACACAAAAAGTTTATGAATCTACAATTATCAGAGATCACTATACAGTAAATTTTACAAATTGGATACTCCTGGATTCTTTCCTCGAGGTGGAATTTCTTAGCCCTCTTTATTGCCATCTTTGCGGGGAGGAGAAACATCGCCAAAACACTGCTACAAGATGCCATCCAAAAAGTTTATAGCTTAGATATAAATAGTTCAAAATTTCAAAAAAATAAATAATTATGCTTAAGGTTAAGGGGGGAATAATGTAAAAAAATACACCTCGACAATACCAATCATATTTTCCACCCACTACCCTCTATCAACATAATTTTTAGTACCAAAATGTAGCTTAGAAGATAAGCTATTTAATGATGTATTTAACTTTTGTCATATATATTTTTTATGCCAAAGTGTCAGCCATTCCACAAATTAAAAATCCATTAATAATGCTAAGTGGCTGCTAGGTGGTTTATGGTAAGAGTACATGTAGTAGTTTCACCTAAACTATTTGAATCATTATGATAATGCACCACAGGAGAGGGGGGGAAATCCCATACAAACCACATGCAGAAGATATGCTGGTCTATACCCAACACATTCTCATAACAGTGAAAATAAAATAATTTAGGTTAAAGAGCACACAATAAGCATTCTGGTGATATATAAATTATGGAGTTTGGGTGAGAAATGAGGGAGAAATTTGTGGAAATATGTGGAAATTCTTCTAATCTAATGCGACGCGAATCTTCTTCACACTTGCTGGGTTTCTAATGAAAATAGTGAGTGCAAAAGCTGTCGTAACTGCATCATAGAATCTTCAAATGTTCTGAAACTTGGAATATGACTTCTATATCAGCAGAGACACCATTTAAAATAGTTGTTTAAAAAAAGTGAAAGTTAGCATTTTGACATTATTCCCCCCTTAAGGGGGTACTAAAGGTCAACACGTTAAAAATAACGTTGTTTCTAACATCTGTACCTTTTTTAAAATTTATATACATCACCTAGGCATACATCAAAAGATAGAGCTTTCTATGTGCTTTATTAAGATGATATTTGTGATCTCAAGACCATTGAGGTTGAAGCAGGTGCTCTGGGCCTTGAGCTAAACAGAGGAAAGACAGAATTGATCTGTAAGGATCCTACCTCTCGTGGGATCGTCCTCATTGCTCTTCCAGGAGTTAGCATCATTAACCCAGAGAATGCCAATCTCTTGGGCTCTCCTATTGGAGGGTTACAATCAGTGGATGCATGTGTAAGGGAGAAGACAGAGCTGCTGCAGTTGATGGGTGATAGACTTTGTCATTTGCAATCACATGATGCTATCACATTGTTGCGTCACTCATTTGCGATCCCTAAGATGATGCACATTCTCCGCTCTGCTCCCTGTTTCTCTTCCAGTCATCTCACAGCCTATGACCACCTTCTCAAGTCAATCCTCAGCAATATCACTAATATAGATTTTCAGAACAATGACTCTTCTTGGCTACAGGCCACCCTTCCAGTGAACCATGGGGGAATTGGAATTAGGAGTGCGGTTCATCTTGCTCCCTCTGCCTTTTTGGCTTCTGCTGATGGATCGTCCAATCTTATTCACCATATCCTCCCCGCTCGGTTTAGTGCTGTCCAGTACCCTGAGATTGAGGTTGCCCTTTCACTCTGGGGTGATGACCTTGTCTTGCCTCCTCCAGCCCCGCCTGCTTCCCATCAGCAGAAATCGTGGGACATCCCTCGTATTTTGGAAAGGGCAGAGTCACTTTTGCGGAATGTTAGTGACCCCAAAACCAGAGCTCGTCTCCTCGCCGTGTCTGCATGTGAGTCAGGTGCCTGGCTTAATGCCCTGCCAATCTCCTCACTGGGTCTCCGAATGAGCGATGATGTAGTTCGAATAGCAGTTGGGCTACGTCTTGGAGCACCCCTGTGCCAGCCACACTCTTGTAGTTACTGTGGATCGGATGTCAACCAGTTTGGTACACATGGGTTGAGCTGTAGGCACAGTCAGGGAAGGCTTTCTCGCCATGGTGCTTTAAATGACATCATCCACCGGTCATTAACTGCTGCAAATGTCCCTTCCCGGCTGGAGCCCTCAGGTCTGCTTCGGTCCGATGGAAAGAGACCTGATGGCATGTCCATCATTCCATGGTCAAGTGGTAGACTCTTGGTATGGGATGCAACCTGCAGTGGCACCTTTGCCCCATCCAACCTTTTGGCTGCAGTCACTGAGGCTGGTGCAGTGGCAGCCCAGGCGGAGATTTTAAAGGGTGAAAACTACACCCACCTGGACTCGGCATACAAGTTTGTACCTGTGGCGGTAGAGACGTGTGGACCCTTTGGGCCTCAAGCAAAGGCATTCTTCAGGGAGTTGGGACGCCGTCTGAGGTCAGTGACTTATGAAGAGGACTCCCATCAACATCTTCTTCAACGGATTTCTGTGGCTGTGCAGCGTGGGAATGCAGCCTCAGTAATGGGATCTTTGCCATCAGGGTTGGGGACGAGCCATTTCCCTAGTCATCGCATGAACTTTTTAACTTGAGGTATGGCATGTTGTTCTCTGTCATATGTAATTTTAATTAAAAAAATATATATATATCTAAAAAAAAGATGATAATTATAAAATATGAGGGAGTATATAATTATATTGTTGGGTGAATAATAGTAAAGGCCCTTCAAATTGACTCTCGGGGAAGATCTCTCCATGGCATGAACTTTAATAGGGTTCATTTTTTGTGTGTAGGTAGCTGAAGTACCCTTCTATAAAATAAAACTCTAATTTTTAAGTGGCACCACAAAAAAGTTACACGAGGTTGAAGTTGTGTTCAGACTTATTCTTTGTTCTAGTTTTTTCTTGCTTTCTGTAGGTCATTTTGCAAGCCATTCAGTTAGTGAAGAGCCATGCAAAAATGGCCTGATTTGGGGAGGGGAGAGGCTTTGAAAAAAGCCGGTATTGAGGGAGAGGGGTTGTGCCTGCCCATCAGTCTCCATCAGGAATGTAGGTTGGTCCTTTGGAAGAAACATGCCTGGCCTCAGTCATCACCGCCATATATCTAAGTGACTGTCTATGTTCTTTGGTAGCGGCCACCGCTTTCTGACTTGCCTTCCTCACTCTTAGTACATCCTTCGATGCAAAGAACTTCGTAGTAAAATTACCTGGTGGAGAACCCACAAAGGACTCATACAGACACTCTGTTGCCTTCAAACCACCATTGAAGATTAGGACTGCCAAGGTTGACAGCAATCTCAACATTATGCATTGAACAAATCGAACAATAGCGAGTCTTAGGGTGGACTGTATGTCAGCACCACCAAAGTATTATAAATCGACATAACTTTTTTCCTATACAATCTATGCAGGTAATTTTCCCCCCTTTGTGTTCCTTATGCTTTGTGCTTTCTAATGATGTTGAATGTCTCTGCAGACCATAACTTCAAGATCAAAGTCCCAGATTTGGTCAGCTGATAGAGGCCTAATCTGTGAAGCATGAACAGATTATCAATAAATGTCCCGTGGTTTTCGAGTGGCACCGCTTTTGCACAGGAAAACACCAGGGAAAATCCCAAACCTCACCACTTCAAATCACCATAACTTGCCAATACTTATAGTAATTGTTACGTATACATCATAAAGATGTGTTCTCTTTGTAGTTTCTTGATCCTTTACATGGACAAAAACCAACATAACTTCGAAATGGAGCATCCAATGCCTCTCAAAGTTTGCAAATAGCTAGAGGATAGATACAAGAACAGTTTGAAAGAAGAGGGGGGGAAAAAAGTCGAGTTTAAATAGGATGTCTTCCTACCTGTGATGTTATTGAATATGAACCCCTCAACCCCAGTATCCATGGCTTGAGCATTCACAGTTGTAAGGCCTTAGCCATGCCTGGAAGGTCAAAACCTAAGTTTCGAGTGTGAGGAGGAAGAAGAAATCTTACCACCTTCCCAGAAACAGAACTGACTCACATGTGCTTGCTGATACATGTAATAGTAAGTTTTTGTCATTAGCTAGCTACTTTGGTTTAGTTGCCCCTTGTTGTAACATTACCAGAGGTGCCATCAGATGCTAATGCCGGCCCTCTACTTCCATTAGCCCTCTACAACCTTCTATATACTGCCTCCAGGAAGAAGATAAGCATTATGTCCCCATCAGTTTTAAAAGAGGAGTGATGACTATGCTACTGTATAAGATGATAAGAGAACCTGTTTGTTTGAAATTGATGGCTTAATTGGCGCCCTTTTATGTTGCAAGTGTAAGAAGATCAAGTACAAAGAAGTGAAGCCTTGGCAGGGTTTGTATGTAGCCCCTTGCTTTGAATGTAGTAGGTGTAACTTGGTTTCAAAATTGTCCTTTTCTAGCAAGCTTGAGCCAAAGTGTAGTTCTCTTAGGCTCAATCGTGTCTCGGTTTTTGCAGCTAAATGCATAACAGTCCTAGCTTGAAACATTTTGTGCTGTTATGAATTTGCCTCATCCAGTTTCGGTAAACCGTTATAGTTCCCATGCACATCCACTGCCTCCTGTCGGGTCTTCAGCATCGGTGTCGCCGTCCATATCTTCCTCACCTCTTCAGTAGCCTTCCTCTCCCGCTTGTCCTCCCTAGACTTATCATAGGACATGTTAGCTTGACTACTAGATATGCCTAGTTTGGACAAAGGTTGTTGAAGATGCTTGTATTCTTGAAGTGCATAAGACTAGTGAACATGGGAAAAAATCTACGAAGATTGGCTCGGAGGAAGAGGCTTGAGGATGCTGATCAGGACAAAGATGGAGGCATGTATAGTTCTGGAGCATTCGATCTGCCTGCCTGCTGATGAGGTAGCTGACCAATCACCAGAGGAAGAACAGACTCCATTGCACTCCAAAAGGGCCAAACTATAACTGACATTCTCCTAAGCTTAGTGTACTTGTCCTAACCTGTGTATATAGTTTGTGTTTTGCTTTTGTATGTTGGCTATAATAATGTTTTAACGCTACTCAAATTTGTTCCTCCTATTCCTGAAAAGTAGTTTTTTAGGTTTGGAGCAGCAATATCCCCCCTTCTATTCATATGTTTGGTTAAAGTATATATTTGAATGCTCTCAATGAGCTCTATGCAATGTGTTTTGTTTGCTATATATATAGCTACATGTATATATATATATATATACTCAGTCAAATGAGAAGTAGCTGTATTTACAAGACCACCTCAAACTTAAATGTTTTTCTCACAATGGTGATAAGTAGTAGATTCATATACTAACACAGGTTGCATTCCCTAAAGTGTGTATATTCATGAGTCTAATATATAGTTAAATTTAAACTAATAGCCAGTGAACCCCACAGGAAAGCCACAACAAAATATTTTTTGAGCCTTCCACTGTATCATCAGTACAGCAGCACCCTTCTAAAATATTTATTTAAACCCCGGATGACCACAGAGTGTGGAGGGATGTTTCTTCGCGTGTTGGGAGGCAGTCTCAAATCATTGTGATGAACCACATTCCCATCATTTTCTCCTTTAAAGAATTCCTATACATTGCCATCTAGCGTGGGAACACTGCAGCCATGCTATATATCACTAGCGATAACAAATTATAATTTTGTGTACATGTATGTGTTGTCATGTATGTGTTGTTACTACTGCTAGTAATTTTTTTTATATCGAACATGGTAATGTAGTATACATGTTTTCCAGATTTGTGAATTATTAAGGAGTGCATTGTTTGTGCCCTCATAATCGAGGGCTCTTTAGCTTAGAAGAAATGCCTGGAAGAAGCATGGACCTGGTGTACACTATGACATAAGGTTGCGGTTACAAGGCAACATGTTGAAAACACATTTGATAACATTGTCAATAGTTCTGGTGCAAAAATGATTATTGCGTTAATAGTAACTGTGAGGGAGAGTAATGAATCACACCTATGCAGTGGCCTTGATGACAGCCAATGAAGAGGTAACCATGATGTGTATATATAAGACACATCTACTGATGAGCCAGAGCATGCCGAACCTGCCACCGCAGACTTGCTCGTTTCTTGTCTGTAGGTACTATAAAGTCATTCTGTTTAAAAACTCTTCGATGAGGCTGAGTAGGAATTTAATAATAATAATAATACATGTAGTACTAATTGGGCAAGATCAACTCAAAAGTCTTCACACTTTATAGTAGCTGTTGGGAGTATATAAGTGCACCCCCAAATATCTCGGCGCCATCATATTATAGGAGTCAAACATAATTACCTAAAACAATCCAACAGTGGAATTCTTCACCATACCCAGTCATGCAGGTTGCTCTCTTGACTCTCAGAAGCCGTGATAATTGGGACTAACAACAAACCATCACAACTACAGGTTCCTCCGCATGCTTGTTGTGACCACACCCACAGATGCCTTATATTCTAGGTATATACCAGTGGCCTACAGCTAAAAGACTTGTACTGAACAGAGGGAAATGGTTCCTACACGTGTGAGGGGCTGATAAAAGGGACAAGTATATAATAATCAAATTTGAGTGATTTGGCAATCGGGTCTGAGAATACAAAATTAGCCATGGAATGAGACTTAAATCCATCCATGCTGAAAAGAATGTATGAAAGTTTGGAGGCAGCTGATTGGAAAGAGCATTTTTCGAACAATTCATTCTCTGCATAATTGACCTCGTTCCTCAGATCGGGTCCCTTCTCTACGTGCCACCATCATAACTATGACATATGGGAGGCTTTATTGGAACACACTCATTACTACAGCTAATAGTGCCCCTCCCACATATGTAGACACTACTGACCTCATAATAAGGCACATCCTGATGCATCAGCTGCTCCTGCAACAGAAAGGGGAAAAAGGGGGAAATAACAAAACATGTTTAGTGGCTGAAGATACGGTGAGATCAATATTTGTGTGCCCCATATGCAGCCACACAACCATCATTGCAGGATGTTGTCCACGGTTATCATGGTTAGAATCCAATCTGCCAATAGGTACGACGAAGAGCAGCAGAGCATGGCATAGCTACCCCCCATCCCTCAGGAATCCTTCCGTAGGTCACCATCACCATATATTATACACATAGAGAACACACACACATAGTTCTCACTCACTCTCCCCCACCTGCACGGACATGAGACAAGGAGATGGTATGCAGCATTGCTGTTGAGGCTCAAGTAATCTCAACTATCAGTATTCTGTGAACACTCCAGTCCTTGCACGAGCTGATACCAACTTCTGTATCATGTACATATGCATGCATGCGTGCGTGCGTGTCACATTCAGTTGTGCTTGACTCACCCTGATTTGCCAGCGCAGAGAGTACCTGGGACGCTCCCCTGGAGGCTTCATAAGCTCCCACAGTGCCCTAAATTCATGGTAACGGGCCACAGGGTCACATTTCTTCACACCTCTATTGTGAGGATGGGATGTGGCCGGACGGATAACTACATAGAATACCATCAACAGATAAATAGATTATTTAATACGAGGGGAATGGGGGCAATAAAAAAATTTTAAATCTTTATTACACATAAATGTCTCTATCAGTCTCGATTCGAGAGCCAAACTGCATTTTTCTATTTAGTTATTCATACTCCTTTACTGATGCATCCATTTATAAATACACTCATTACTATACCAAATACCAGTAGCGTGTTCATGTAACCACCTTACACAACACTATCCTTTACCAGACCACTTGTTCAGCAAGTGTTATAGTGGGTGTATGATACATATGACCCTTTACCATATGCAATGGAATTTGCTGAAGTAGATGGGATGCCTATGCCTTTACAGAACAACACCCTTTACCATTAATACAAAATATCACCCATTACCATTAATACAGAACACTACCATTAATACAGAACATCACCCTTTACCAAATGGCATGAGCTCACATGATCTGCAGCAAGCAAGTGGCTGGCTAGCTCTTCTGGAACAGTTCCTGGAATCAGGCAGCAAACTAGGACTCAATCCACTACTGCTAGTAGAAGTGACAGAGGTCAGAGAAAGGTCAGACAGATCCTCCCCCAAATTATCAGTATCTAAAGACAGAATAATGAAGTGAATCACTGCTTGTACAACACCGAATGTTTCATGCTAGTAACATCAGTACACCACAATACATGAAGTGAATCATTGCTTGTACAACATCGAATGTTTCATGCTAGTAACATCAGTGCACCACGATGCATGAAGATTCACTGCTTGTACAACACCAAATGTCTCATGCTAGTAACATCAGTACACCACAATACATGAAGTGAATCATTGCTTGTACAACACCAAATGTCTCATGCTAGTAACATCAGTACACCACAATACATGAAGTGAATCATTGCTTGTAACAACACCGAATGTTTCATGCTAGTAACATCAGTACACCACAATACATGAAGTGAATCATTGCTTGTACAACACCGAATGTTTCATGCTAGTAACATCAGTACACCACAATACATGAAGTGAATCATTGCTTGTAACAACACCGAATGTTTCATGCTAGTAACATCAGTACACCACAATATATAAAGTGAATCATTGCTTGTACAACACCGAATGTTTCATGCTAGTAACATCAGTACACCACAATGCATGAAGTGAATCATTGCTTGTACAACACCGAATGCTTCATGCTAGTAACATCAGTACACCACAATACATGAAGTGAATCATTGCTTGTACAACACCGAATGCTTCATGCTAGTAACATCAGTACACCACAATGCATGAAGTGAATCATTGCTTGTACAACACCGAATGTTTCATGCTAGTAACATCAGTACACCACAATGCATGAAGTGAATCATTGCTTGTACAACACCGAATGCTTCATGCTAGTAACATCAGTACACCACAATACATGAAGTGAATCATTGCTTGTACAACACCGAATGTTTCATGCTAGTAACATCAGTGCACCACGATGCATGAAGATTCACTGCTTGTACAACACCGAATGTTTCATGCTAGTAATATCAGTACACCACAATACATGAAGTGAATCATTGCTTGTACAACACCGAATGTTTCATGCTAGTAACATCAGTACACCACAATACAACCAGAGTCTTCGATCAATAATATTGTAAGTTACGTAGTCAGCCAGCGCCTATGGGTGCTCAAACACTCCGCGGAGGTTGATGTGCGGGGCTAGCTACATGGATTGGTTGCCTATCACGGAACATAGTACAGTGATTCTACACGACACTGCATATACATCGGCTATCAGCGACGCCCATCATTGTCGTCCTACCTGAATACACACAACACTACTGGATTCAGTCAGCATTGCAGTGAAGTCGGCTAGCCAATTTCTAGCTGTTGTTACGTCCGAGCAGGTGACTGCTATAGTTGTTCTTGATCCACATATCAATCACATTAATTTTAAAAAACTTCCACGTCAACTTCAGAAATTGTGAACATCGCCATCCTCCCCTAAGTCTTTGCTAGCCTTCCGTACAACTCACTACACAGAGCTTGCCACATGCGCACCAAGCATTAACCCCGTCACAGGAACTAGATGTGCTACGTAACTGATTGCACTTGCAACAACAGAAGACATTGTGCGGCAGAGGTTTAGCATTCCACAATACCAGTCATCACTTAATAGATTTGTTGAGCTCTAATGGGATATAAATCCTGATCATAGACCATAATAACAGTGTGTGGTGACCCTAAGCAATCAGTTATGAGTACACCTGGTGGAGACGATTAGAAATGGCAAAACTTATCTTTCCTCATGGAAACCAAGTGTACGTACCTGACACAAACACAGACTGCAACTCTTCCACGACCTTAGAATCTCCATCTGCATTCCTACATTACACAATTAGTGGGAGGGACTAACATTTCCCAACCCACTGCGTCCCCTTATATCAGGCATTCTGTCCTACTTTGGAGTCGCATTACACAGGCTTCCCACAAACCCCTAATCCTCCGAATCCACGGATTTTAACCCCTACAGCCCAAAGTCACAGATTTCAGAGCCCCTCCTACTATCCCCCAAATCCACGGATTTTAACCCCTACAGCCCAAAGCCACAGATTTCAGACCCCCTCCTATCCCCCAAATCCCTAACCCCCAAATCCACGGATTTTAACCCCTACAGCCCAAAGTCACAGATTTCAGACCCCCTCCTATCCCCCAAATCCCTAACCCCCAAATCCACGGATTTTAACCCTTACAGCCCAAAGTCACAGATTTCAGACCCCCTCCTATCCCCCAAATCCCTACACCACCAATCCTAGATTTCAGTCACCCTACTATCCCAACCCCCCCAACTCCACAGATTCTAGCTCCACTGCAATTCTACATACCCCATACAACCCTAAACTGCAGAGATTGCAGCAGCCCTACATTCATCACATACACATCATCACCACTTACCTCAGAACCTTTCTCTTCATCACAAGCCTCTTCTGTGGCCTGGAGAGAGTTGTGCCGATGCTGGCAGGGGAGGAGGTGAGAGGTGACTCATAGTTGTTCGCATTGAGGCTGGCAGGGGATGAGGTTAGAGTGGAGGAGGTACCATCCCCTGCATGGAGAAGGCTAGCCGGCTCCTTCAACGTCTCTCCAGCAGAGACACCCAGTGAACCAGAGGATGGGCTAGGCGTCAGGTACAGGATTCTATTCGCCTTGTCGCCAGGAAATGTCTGGAATGAAGACAAGCATGGTAAATGCTGATGATAAGTGCGTCCACTTACACAACTAGCACATTAGCCTGGCATAGACGACCTTTGACCTTCGTTATCTCTCGGGGAGGAGAGGATCTGGTGTCCAGCATGCACAATGTATAGGACAGCAGGAATGCAACAGTTCACTGTCTATGCCTAACTGATCATCTATTAGTGAATGTATAGGACAGCAGGAATGTAACAGTTCACTGTCTGTGCCTAACTGATCATCTATTACATGTATAATAGTGAATGTATAGGACAGCAGGAATGTAACAGTTCACTGTCTATGCCTAACTGATCATCTATTACAGGTATAATAGTGAATGTATAGGACAGCAGGAATGTAACAGTTCACTGTCTATGCCTAACTGATCATCTATTACAGGTATAATAGTGAAACCGTTTGCCACCTATTGCCACCTAGTGATAGATACCTAGTAATAATAGACTAACAGCTGCCTCTGTGTGTTTGGTTGGTTCACAATGCGAGAGAAATGAATACGCACGCATTGGGATGCGTTCGAATACAAACCATATCCATTCTGATGCATTCCAAATGCATGTCTCCTGGTATTAAGCAGCACCCCCTCGCCTCCTCCATCTGCTTGGATGTCATCAACAGCAAAAATGCACCTGATCCCGACACAAGTCACATATGCTGTGGACACAAGATCCTTCTCTTTCCTCCCCCTCACCCAAAGACAAGGAGGTTGGTAAAGGGTAAGCTGTGCCAGACTCCACTAAACCATGAATCTGACAACTATAATGCTCCTAGTAATCAGCCACAGGAACACACACAGTTAATGAATTGTTGCCACCCATGTGTAGGTCCAGAAGGTGGTTGGGAGCCATTAACTGTGCATCCACCTCATTCCTAGAAGCAGCCATCAGAAGATGACCTCTAGAGGTTAATTAATTTCATAAAACCACAAAATCCCATTTTATCACCATAAACCCCTTAAATTAGAGTTTAATACAGGGTATCAAATTAAAGGTCAGACTTTATGGATTAATTATACTTCATTCCCTTGGAAAAGCTATTGCATTTTATTATAGGCATTCGATTAAATAGACCATGGTGAGGTGTGGGGACTACTAATACTATAAAGAGACAGTTCTATAGGCATTCTCGAGCAAAGGGCAGTGCATTGGAGAGCAGCTTCGACACATCTACATAGCTTGGTAGTACACCCTTTCTTGCTGCCAGTGAATTAGTTATGTTTCATGGAGAACAGTCCATAGTGGCTCCCAACCTGTTGCACCCTCTCTCCAGCCCCAGTCTGCTGGACTTGGAAACACGGGGTTGGAAATTAATGCCTTGTTCCAGCATTGATTGATAAGTGGTTCTTTTTATGTGTTGTTTGAGTGCCTCTTGAGTTGGTGGTCCAGACTACTGGACTTCTGGGCAAAGAGTCATTTCCTTGCATTATTCACTTCCATTATGTAATGGTCATAGAGAAGTAGCACAACCCACTCCAGTAGTGCCACAGTTGCTTCACTCATGTCCTGTTGCTGATGAGGTCTTCAAATGCCTCGGGAAAACACTTCCCATGTATTCCATGCAAGTCTTCCTGCCTCTGGCAGTGGCATGCAGAGACAGTTGTCACATCCTGCACTGCACAAATTCTGGGAACGATCCCAGCAACAACATCATGGACAGGTGCATACCTATCAGCGCCAATTTGGTTGAACGTGGCATCAGTATCGACAGCACATGTATGCCAATAATTTCCTGAACCCTTTCTGTACAGCATCTGCCACATGTACGAGGAATCGAGTACCTGCTTCTTCGTGGGAGCAAGGAGCCATGTTACTTACATCAGCATCAGCCAGGGTGCATAACGCATCTTTCCACCAGTTGCATATATGCTCTTGCCGTTGTCAGGCAAATCACCTCCTGGGACAGAAATATGAACAGTTCAGTTTTGTTTCCTCCACATGTAGGAAGTCTTTCCAGTTCTTTAGCATGGCTGAAGAGAAGCACTCGTCTTCGAGCACCACTAGCCTCTCCTGTCTGGTCGTACTTTTCAAGCTATTTTGAATGTACACATCAAAGACTATGTCCACTCCATCAGCTCTCTGTAGCTGAGAAGACACGTAGGAAGAGTTATTCCTGATGAAGGCTAGAGCATCTAGTCGAAACGTCGGGTGAATACAATTTAAAGTTGATTATTGAGAAGGTGATTATAAGAGTCGGCATATTGCTGAGAAGTGCTTGCTGCGCCTGGGTCAAGTATCTGCACCACGGCAGCACCATCGAGGAACTTGGCTGGGTCAAGTATCTGCACCACGGCAGCACCATCGAGGAACTTGGCTGGGTCAAGTATCTGCACCACGGCAGTACCATCGAGGAACTTGGCTGGGTCAAGTATCTGCACCACGGCAGCACCACCGAGGAACTTGGCTGGGTCAAGTATCTGCACCACAGCAGTACCATCGAGGAACTTGGCTGGGTCAAGTATCTGCACCACAGCAGCACCACCGAGGAACTTGGCTCGGACGACAGGGGCATTCGCTGTTGGTTTTCCCTCATTGGAGGCAGCAAAGGAGATCTGATGCTGTTGTATAACAAGTCAAATCTTACCCCCTTGTGACAGTGACGTGACCTAGTTTTCATAGGTAAAGAACTTATCCAGACCCGCATCTCTAGTTTGACAGGAGGTATATATATACATGGGAGAAGAGATAGCAGTCATTCAATTGTATTATTAAAACTTGTCACATCTTTAACCATCATGCCCCCCCCCCCCTTAATATCCAGATTCCTCCAGTTGCCCCCCCTTGGACAATTTTCGAAATGAAACCCTGAATGCTGCAATCTGCAGCTTCTGTCTTGAAGGGCATTCACTGATGGACGACTGGAAAGTATAGACTTGTTCTTGGTCAGTACATCAGTGATAGGTTTATCACACTTGACAATTCCCCCACGCACCACTTGGCTGCTCGTGCCAAGCGCATTGTATCACTATCAAGGCTTCTTAATAGCAGTAGAAAGAGCTTCATCAAATGTGAGAATTATATCTCTATGGTGTAATGGCACAGACAACTGTCTATTTTCAGTCTGGAAGTGTGAATACGATTTTCAATAGTAACACGGAGCTGTTTCAAACAGATTGTATACATGTGTGCCACATCGTTTAGCTTGAAGACAGGGGCAAGACTTTCTTCCTTCCATGAAGCCTACTAATTCTGCAAAGGCCGCACCATGGAAATGAGGATTGTTATCCTTGTCAGTGCCTGTTCAGTCAATAGCTTTTGCTCCGTTATAAAGTGCTGAGAGGCATTTCAGGTGATGCTTTACCTCAAGGGCAATCGTGTCTCCAGGTGCAAGTTTGGCCAGTGCAGCAGTGTCTTCTAGTGCTGTACATCTCTGAACTTTCACATCATCTATATCATATGGAGAAGGATTGTGGAGGCCCATAGATCCAGCTGGCTCTTCACACAGGGAACACTTGGCTCTGTGAGGTCAATGGACGTGAGCATGTGTGTGCACCTTGTGCATCAATCTCCTCTTCCACTGCTGCACTCTTCCTCTGCAGATGTTTAAGGTTTGTCTGGTTGAGCTTCGAGTAACGTATCTTAGGCCAGCAGCTGGTGTCTCAGCAATGTGGCTTCCATCGTCATTGGACATCAATGTCCATTGGCATGTATCCTAGCTCTTGAAACTGGTTGAGGTGATTGGAGAGTACTTACTACAGATCAAGAGGTTGAGTGTTCGACTCCTTCCGATAATTATATGACAGAAGCGAAGTAGCGATCCTGTCAGAAGCGTCATATTCCCGTATATGTGATGGTTGGTCCAGTTTGGAGATTTCGCTGCATTTAGTGATAAGTGCATTTGTAACCACCACCAAAGGCTGCCTTGGTTGAGTTTGCTGGAAGCTGTAGTGATGTTCCAGTATCTTCTTGACAATGCACACAAATTTTCCAATTGGTTGTGTGAAGTTGCTTGGGGGTGTGTGTTGTGGCATCACCTGGTCCAACATGTGGCGTGTGGCCATTGCAGAGGAATCTAAGACCAGAGGCGAACAGGCGATCTACAAACACCAGTGCACAGTGAGCTCATCTTGTTGGAAACTCACATGTACAATATTCGTAATATTATTAAATGCGCATGATGGTTACTGACTATACTTACGTACCTGTGTAGACCTTCACTTGATGATAGCAAGTGACTCAGATGATCCTTTCCAAGAGTCTAATTCAAGCTCACCCACGCCATAAATTTGTGCTGTCGCTGCACGCATGACTGCTGCCACTTGTATGCACACCCTTTGATCACGAAGTATGAAATATGTAAATTCTGATAACTTGGGAATGGAATGAGATATGACATGATTCAAGTTCCACTTTACTCCACAAAGTGAGCCCTTTAGTTTGATACCCACCATGAAAGGGTAATTAAAGGGGGTTATGGTGCTAAACGAGAAATTGGGTTTCCGAAGTTAAGTGACACCTTAGGTAACCAAAGGTCAAATCAAAGATGGCTTCACACCTAAACTAAGCCTTAGTATTTTGCGTAGACATTGTGTACAAGTTTTCACGCTTAACAATACTTACTTTTTATGGAGTTAAACAGCTGTCTGTGTGCGTGCCCCCCCCCCCCCCCCCCCCCTTAATGCAAGGCAACAGTTTTCAATAACTTTCTCAATAATCAACTTCAAATTGTATTCGCTAGACGTTTCGACTAGATGCTCCAGCCTTCATCATTATCCCTGATGAAGGCTCAAGAATCTAGTCAAAACATTGAGAGAATACAATTTGAAGTTGATTATTGACGTATTGTAATGTTATTGTCAACTGAGAGTTCTGAGAACAGTTTTGAAGCTTGGAAGCTCAGAGGTAGGTGTATTTTTACATTGGGATGAACATGGGCTATGTTACGATAGGTATGGTAAGATTAAAGTCCAGTCTAACTAGAAGTCATTGTTCACAAAGATACTTGCGAACACCGACCATTTGGGAAATAACTGGACATGCATTCTTCACATTTATGGCATTACCTTACAAATAAGGCAACACAATAAATCATGACACAGAACATAAAACATGGACGCCCATAGCCCACTCTTATAATAGCTACGTTTTAGACCTCGCCTAATGCAAGCAAACAGTTTGCTAGCAAGGCCATACTCTATTCGAACATGCAGTTGCTGAAATAGGTAGTCTCGTCTTTGACTAGTTCTGACAATTTTTGCAAAAGTAGTTACTCTTTGTCCTTTTCAAACTTAAAACAGCTAATTCATCCTATTCTTTAGCAGTCATTGTCACTTATTAATTAAGTCACTCAAGGCTCAACAGAACAATTAGGAGGTAGCGTGCCATAAAAAAGAGTTTGAGAGCAACATTGGGGGATCATGCGAGGGGTAGAGACCACGCCCTTCATCCACATTTTGCGCTTCTTCTTTGCTATACATTTCTTGGACCACGTCAGGCTCCTCCGCTGTTTACTGTCTGCTCATGGAAATCGTAGGCATAGACGCCACAATACATGCATCTTGAACAAATAGGCTAAGTCGCTCGGCTCTTGACCATCCTAAGTGGGTCAAGGATACTTGAAATTCATTGTCACTTGGTGCTGCAAAGTACTAACAACGTGTCAATTACTTTGATGGGTAATGTGAATTTCAAACTTCAATGTGTTATGTTGGCATGCCAACGCCCCTCTCACCCTGAAGCAATCTTTATACAGACAATACCTTGCAACCTTGCTTATCCAGTTGTTGTAGCCTCAAACTTCTACTGGCTTCTGAGCCAGTTGTCTCTCTAAAGGCCTGTCCACACTGCACACTGAATGCGCGTTAGATCTCAACGAATGCGCGTTCGTTGCGTCCACACTGAATGCGAATTAGATTTCTTGGACGTAACGTGCATTAGGTCCAGTCCACCTCGATAGGTGGTTTGAGTCGAGCCAGAGCAACAAATCCAAGCGTAAAATTAATTACGCGGGTGCGCGTTAAAAGATAAACAGAATCATTTATGAAGTTGTAGCTGATTCCCACCAGTGCTTACTGCGTGGCTTGCACCAAACCTGGCGCACAGATGGATGCTGGTAGTCAGCCATCATTGCCACAATCAAAGGACCTATAGCAGGCAAAGATCAAGCTAAATACTATTATAGCTAAAGCTAAAATAGACTTCGAAAATTTTACCGCCGCAGCCTTCTTTTATGGAGTTCATGGAGCGCCATCCGTCTACTGTATTGCCTTTTTATATTTATAAATCCTTCGCATATGCTTCCTTCGCGTCTGTAGGTATCTCGTCCATAACAGAAGAAAATCCATTGTGCAGTGGGTGCAGTTTTCTTGGAGGGGGAGTGGTTTTTATGCGCGTTTGGTTTATTGTCATGTCAGTGTGGACGCGACGTCGTGACTGGACGCGCATTGAGACTCTCTTGGTAGCTAGTGTGTCTCAATGCGCATCCAGTTATTGTGCAGTGTGGACAGGCCTTTAGAAGCCAGCCACCATTCAGGAATGGTTAGCAGGTTAGGGTCTCGTTCGTTAACGGAATTAACCAGCCAAATCACTCCACCAACTAAGAACGACCATGCACCACCACCCATAGAATCAAGAAAGGAAGGACTAGGTAGCAGGTTAAGGTCTCGTTTGTTAACGGAATTAACCAGCCAAATCACTCCACCAACTAAGAACGACCATGCACCACCACTCATAGAATCAAGAAAGGAAGGACTAGGTAGCAGGTTAAGGTCTCGTTTGTTAACGAAATTAACCAGCCAAATCACTCCACCAACTAAGAACGACCATGCACCACCACCCATAGAATCAAGAAAGGAAGGACTAGGTAGCAGGTTAAGGGGGCAGTTCACCTTTAACTGGTAAAAAACGTCTGTTGACTTTGAATGCCCATAACTTTTTTAATAATTGGTTTGTGTAGATAATGTTATGCTCAAATTGTTGCTTGTTCTATGTGCTTTCCAATGATATATAAAATATCTCTAGAGGCATGTTTTGTCAGAAGATGCATGCAGAAATTTTTAGCGCGTAATCAAATACGGCACGTTGCCATTCAACAACCACTTTAGTTATTGCAATATAAAACCACCCATATCACAGCTGTTAGCTTTGACAAGCCACAAACCAATTTACAGCTTTTGATTTTAAAAAATGAGTAGTGGGGGTCTGCCAAGAGAAGGAGGGTCCCTGTTTCTGCAATGGACCTGGTGACTCTACCACGTGTTAAGTCATGGGGGAAGGGTATTTTTCATTTGTGGCTTCCTTTTGTATACAGTGGCACTGAAAGTATGTTGGAATTATTATTGCTAAGAAGTTGGAAGGATACTGTTTCCTGAAGAGTGCAGACCATGGAACAAACCAGCCCGTTTTCATTATACCCAAGCCTGACTCCTGAATATATTATTTGCACTGTACATGACCAGTGTTTAGCCACAATTGCGTATATTTCATGATCGAATAAGTTGCAAATTTGAGTTACGCGCATATCTTGGTCCCACACTGCCCAGATATATTCCTCACTGCATTTGCATACATGCAGCTGCTCACACTTTGTGTTTGTTGCTGTCTAGCTCTTTGCAGAGAAGTATCACAGTGCTTTTAAGTTATGGTATGGTGTGTCTTCTGTTCCACTATAGCTAGAGCAAGCAAGGCAGAAGTTAGGTGGCCGGACTGCTATAGCTAGAGCAAGCAAGGCAGAAGTTAGGTGGCAGGACTGCTATAGCTAGAGCAAGCAAGGCAGAAGTTAGGTGGCAGGACTGCTATAGCTAGAGCAAGCAAGGCAGAAGTTAGGTGGCCAGACTGCTATAGCTAGAGCAAGCAAGGCAGAAGTTAGGTGACCAGACTGCTAGAGCTAGAGCAAGCAAGGCAGAAGTTAGGTGGCAAGACTGCTATAGCTAGAGCAAGCAAGGCAGAAGTTAGGTGGCCAGACTGCTATAGCTAGAGCAAGCAAAGCAGAAGTTAGGTGGACGGACTGCTATAGCTAGAGCAAGCAAGGCAGAAGTTAGGTGGCCAGACTGCTATAGCTAGAGCAAGCAAGGCAGAAGTTAGGTGGCCTGACTGCTAGAGCTAGAGCAAGCTAGGCAGAAGTTAGGTGGCCAGACTGCTATAGCTAGAGCAAGTAAGGCAGAAGTTAGGTGGCCAGACTGCTATAGCTAGAGCAAGCAAGGCAGAAGTTAGGTGGCCAGACTGCTATAGCTAGAGCAAGCAAGGCAGAAGTTAGGTGGCCAGACTGCTAGAGCTAGAGCAAGCAAGGCAGAAGTTAGGTGGCCAGACTGCTGTTCCTAGAGCAAGCAAGGCAGAAGTTAGGTGGCCAGACTGCTATAGCTAGAGCAAGCAAGGCAGAAGTTAGGTGGCCAGACTGCTAGAGCTAGAGCAAGCAAAGCAGAAGTTAGGTGGCCAGACTAGAGCAAGCAAGGCAGAAGTTAGGTGGCCGGACTAGAGCAAGCAAGGCAGAAGTTAGGTGGCCGGACTGCTATAGCTGGAGCAAGCAAGGCAGAAGTTAGGTGGCCAGACTGCTATAGCTAGAGCAAGCAAGGCAGAAGTTAGGTGTCCAGACTGCTATAGCTAGAGCAAGCAAGGCAGAAGTTAGGTGGCAGGACTGCTATAGCTAGAGCAAGCAAGGCAGAAGTTAGGTGGCCGGACTGCTATAGCTAGAGCAAGCAAGGCAGAAGTTAGGTGGCCAGACTGCTATAGCTAGAGCAAGCAAGGCAGAAGTTAGGTGGCAGGACTGCTAGAGCTAGAGCAAGCAAGGCAGAAGTTAGGTGGCCAGACTGCTATAGCTAGAGCAAGCAAGGCAGAAGTTAGGTGGCCAGACTGCTATAGCTAGAGCAAGCAAGGCAGAAGTTAGGTGGCAGGACTGCTATAGCTAGAGCAAGCAAGGCAGAAGTTAGGAGGCCAGACTGCTATAGCTAGAGCAAGCAAGGCAGAAGTTAGGTGGCCAGACTGCTATAGCTAGAGCAAGCAAGGCAGAAGTTAGGTGGCCAGACTGCTAGAGCTAGAGCAACCACCCTCACTTGTATTCATGTCTAACCCTCTCATTGCCAACTTTATAAAGGAATATTGATGACTACAACATTACACTCAGCATAAAATCAGTAGTTGATGTACCTAGCAACCATATATCACTTGATGTCCAAGAATTGACCAACATTGTGCTGTGTGTAGCGAAAATGTGAATACGTTCTTTCACTTTTAAAAAAAATTTTATATTTATATTTAGAATGGAGGAGAAGGTAGCCGAGTGCAAGAGAGGAAAAGAAGCTGGTGGAGATGGCAGAGTCAACTAGATGGGCATCCAGATTGAAAGTCCGAGGCAGAACCTGGCACACAAGAGTTACCAAATGTACGGCCACGATTAGCCAGCTAACCAAATCAGGTTAACCCTCTCGTCATCAGATTGTTGGGAGTGTTTTAAAAGCTCTATTGTTGATAAACACTGTGGTCACAGTTTTAACCATACACTGACCATAGAACATCATTATCTAACCCAGTTCTTTTTGCATATAATACAGAATGTAAATGCAGAATCTATTCAGTAATCATTTGTTTGATGAAATACAATCATAGGGCCTAGCTAGGGTAATATAGACAAAGGAAGCATATTACTGCCGCTATAACAATGTCCACAACATAATAGTGCTATTATGTAAATAAATAAAATAATAATAATAATAATAATAGTAATAATAATAATAAAAACAACTTGCTCTTCTCCACCAAGTACATACCACACATATAAATATGATTATACCTGCTACATACCACATGTTCATAATTCTGAATCTATTTTAATTGAGCTGTGAGAGGAGATGGAGAACATGGAAGCAAAAGAGAAGTAAGTCCTCTAGTATCATCAAACCTATACACATAAAAGTACTCTTTAAAGAAAGTCCGAGGATATCCTGGGAGGCTAGTAGCTATAGGCACTACTCGCGACCAGGGGAAATAACTTGCTTTTGGACAACTAACAGGCTAATACTATAGCTAGATATCATTTACAAACCTGAGAAGTCTTCTGTCCAGGCCTTCCTCGTCAGAGACCAAGCCATCACTTTTTTGCTGAAGTGCTAAGCTCACCCACCCACGTTCCAACAGTTTCTATTATTGTGGCCATCTCAGAAGAAGGCCGAGATTTTCCTTCCTTAGTTAGCCGACAGTAATGCACTTCAAATTAGGTGCATAAATAGAGCAGACATATGGGGCGCTGTTGACGGTGAGTGGGTTAATGTTCAAGCTATCTCTCCCTTGCTCTATTAAAATAATAATAATATATCCACACTTAGCTATAGCTATCTATGACAACCACTGATTGTATATCCACACTAGCTATAGCTATCTATGACAACCACTGATTGTATATCCACACTAGCTATAGCTATCTATGACAACTCTTCCACCGAGATCATCACTGTAGTTACCCTGGGCTATTCAATCAAAACTTGCAGATTTGATAGAACAACCTTTCCACATTATTCGGCAAAATACCGAACTGATCGAGTGGACGGATAATTTGTTATGATTTTATTTTTGTACAGATCCTTGATTTTGCACCTGTAAGCACTATGGAATGAGTGAACTAAAGGAATTATACAATTTTGGTGCTGCAAAACTTCAAGCAGATGCCATAAAAAGGCAATGATTTTTGCATGTAACATTGTTATCTCTCTTCTACCCTTCTTCATTCCTTCTCCACCTGGATGCAGCACAGTGGACAGCACGAAGAGGAGGGTCTTCCAGCTTGATCAATTGTAGATGTTCAAGTGACTGGCTTTGAGGCAGCTTCTCTAGTTTACAATGACTTCAAACTTGCAATGTGCTCTCTCTTGATCATGGAGAAGGCCATTGTAATTCATCACATCAACTGGGAGTTCGTCGAGAATTCTTGTGTCTTGGCGATTTCTTTTGAACGCTAAAGTCTCTTTCACAGTCACAGATGAAACGCAGAGTACGATTGCAATCTGGTATAGGGTGGGGATATTTGAAAAGGGAGTACGGAAACGAGGAAAACAAAGCGTGCCAGCTCCAAGAGCAAGGTCATGAATGAACTGCAGTATCAGGGCCGGCAGCATTGCTATTTCCAAGAGAACGCCTCCCACATTCAAGGATAAGGGGAGAAGTCCAACTCTGTAGCTTGTGCCCGAACTTCAACTCCATACTTTCCCCCTTTTGCTAGGCTTTCGTGTGCAAGATTTTCCCACACCAAGAATTCGATTTATGCAGGAATGCTAAAAAACTAGCAGCAACTTGGGGGGGGTGCACATTATTGGGCCCGCGTAAAGGCAAAGTGATCATGCTTAAACTTCCTTCCTATCTGTGCAAGCGTATCAAATGCCATATCTGTTCCCCCTTGTGTCATCTACCTCGTCCTGTACTACCTGTTGTACTTCAGCATTTTAAGGTATCTTGTGACTCCCTTTAAAATGACCCTGTAACAAATAC
This sequence comes from Cladorhizidae sp. MBARI D1340-BT2, assembly GCA_028752905.1. Lineage (NCBI taxonomy): Eukaryota > Metazoa > Porifera > Demospongiae > Poecilosclerida > Cladorhizidae > Cladorhizidae sp. MBARI D1340-BT2. Next base: position 38,218,115 of record JAQNBH010000015.1, read on the forward strand.
TAGGATAGAGTGACTCAGGAAGTATCCTGTACACAGTGACCTAGCAGGATGGAGTAACTCCTCTCTTGTCAATGATCGCCTGAGGAGGCAGTTCATCAAATAGTACTAGATTCAATGAGGGGAATAGAGCATCTGTTATTGGAGCAGTTAGCCAAGATATTAGTTGCGTCCTATCTGAGGATGGAGTGCAGTTGTGTAAGGAAACAGTGACTCCTGTACTTGACTGTGACCGCCTCGCTATCCACGATCTTCAGAGGATGCAGCTCATTTTAGATACTAGTGAGGCAGACAGCTGAGGATTGCATCTTAGAACAGCTGCGGCAAAGTACTCATTTTACTTAGTTCTGACTATCTGAAAATGCAGAGTGCATTTGAATGAGAGAACAGTGACCCCTTACCTATAGCAATATACAGCACGGGTATTTGTGGTGTACACTCTGGTAAACTCTTTTTTGTTGTTGAACAAGAGTCAAATATATATTTATCGATAAAAATTTACCAGTGTTAACCACAAACCTGTCATATTTGGTATTCACTTAAGGTCTCATTTGTGGTCTACATTTGGGTTTTTTAATATTACTAGTCTGTCTATATATATACATTATATAAAATCATTTTTTGTCTTTGTTTCTATTGAGCCTGTATAAAACACAGATAAAAAGTTGGTTGCTAAGCTAGGTACAAAAGAACAGGCATAGGTAAGGATCATCCAGTGTATGCAATGGTAGCTAGAAGGGTTGGCCAACCATTGAAAGGTTGCTGAGCAGAACCTGGAGAGTATCTGATATAGATATTCCAATACTACAAATTTCTCTAAATGCTCAAAAATGGAAGCAAGCAAGAATGGCATCTGAGCAGGGGACATCACAATCCACGCTTAACAAATAAGGGCTAGACAAAAGTCAAATAATATACATAAAGGCTTGACCAGCTTTTATGGTGGGTCCATTCATAGATATTTTGGTATGTGAGGACTTCAAATATTCCAATGCACGTCCATTATGACTAATCTGTTTCTCGATTGTGTAATTGAGAGCCAGTAGTCAGGTTGACGATGACAGAATCAAGCCCATATGCAATTATAAGCAGAATGAACGATCCACACTCAGTTCTGCTGTTTAGATTGTACAGTTCTTGCTACTGGGAGACTGCTACCAAGTCCATAGTATACTGTAGCTGATCCTCTAGCAAAGCACCCGCTGTTTGGTTGGTGGAGCTGTGAAGATTAAGTCCTTGAAGAAGGCTGTAGCTGACCCTACATGGGCACAGTGAACATAGCAATAAGATATAGCACATGCTGATATGTGTAGTATACAATAAAGGAAAAGGTTAAAGAAGAGCTTAAAAGCCATGGAGTCCAAGCTCTCTGAATTGGACTTTTGCAGAACTCCACCGCTCAACTATAAAATATAGCAAACAAAAACACTCAAAACAATCAACATGATTGGTGGGTGTAATTTTAAATGGTAAAGGGTCATCTTACTGATTGTGGTCTACAGAGCCACCAATCCAATTGTTGGTTATAACTTTTGTTCCTGAGCTTCCAGACATGTGATACAGTTGTCACAGTTAAGTGCTGATGGGTTTTTATTAGAGGTACAGCTACAACCCCCCCCCCCCCCCCCTCCCCAACGTGGTCAAGCACTCGCATATTCATAACACTCGCAATCCTCGTCATGTTGCAGCAACTTCCTCAAGCTATTCAACTATCACACCGAGTTACAAAACTCCACCCATTAATAAGTAATCCATAAACTAAGGAAGCTCCTCACACCCTCCATTAATCTTTAATCGCTCATTTCCTTTTTTGCTGAAATGATTTGTTAGTGAGCACACTAACATGACACAGCCCAGCTAGAACAGGAATCAAGTCTATTTAAGTGATGCAACGCCATGTTCAGAAGATCAGGGATAGTGTTATTTTAAATATGGTTCCCTCTTTCTCATTAAGTCGCCCACAAGAGTGGGAGATGCAGACAGACATATGACATTCTGATACTGACCTTGAATATAGCTGCACCTCTCTCCCGACCATATCCAGACACCTCTTGCCTTGCTGCTGTCCTGCTCTTCCCCACAAAATTATTGCGAATAAGTTCGGTCAGATCTATTATAAATATCAATGCCGGGCTAATAACTGCACAAACAATCTGCAGTGTACTCCATAGCTCAACACTAGTGAGAACCTGAAGTTAAAATTACCAATACTGAGATGTCATTGTGATTCAAACCTCAAACAAGGATACAGCACTGAGCTGCAACACCAGAAAGGCGAAAACACTACTCACGACAAAGAGCTGCGTTCACCAAAAGTTACATTGCACAAGGACTACCCTTTACCCAATTGTTCACTTGCTTCTCAGCATGGACAGCAACCTGCCTTCCACTTTATCGCTACCATGAACTTGCAAATATGCATTAGAACTTATTACACAGAGAGAAAAATGGACATATTCCCCCCCTCCCCCCTCAGTGCATGCATGCCTGTTACTATTCCATAGAAACATATGCTCAGCCCTGCACTCCACTGCCAACCTGTTACAGCCCAACTTCCACAGCTCACATTCAATAGCATTCTACCATACACTACAAACTTCCCTGTACCAGAATTAGTTAATTAGTGCTGGAGTGTTACCAATAGCCATTTACGTATTATAATGCCTATAGAAACCACCAGGTAAACTCCACATGAACATGGTTGAGTTGATATAGCCTGCATATACTGTAAATTAGAACATCATGTTTACCATCATTTTTCCTTCCCTCCTGAAGAGGCCCACGAGATATATATATATATATTTATAGGTGGTCCATTTAGACTATGGGGCCAAATTTCTCAGCCTAGTACATTAGTTGCGAAGAGAAACCAGTACAATAATTTCACAAAGCTAGCTTATCTCCTCTGCCATTAATGATGAGGGCATGATCAAGCATTAGCTAACACAAACTTGCTTCAAAATTAACATATTGGAATTTTTAAAATTAGATTATCAGAATTTACTGTAGCTATGACAACACCAAATATCCATAGTTTTTTTTTGACAATTGAATTAGAACTCATGAGCACTTATTCACAGGTATTTGCTCACTTGCACCAAGAAGTTGGATGAAACTGGCATTGGTGATTCCAAGTGCATGCCAGCACTATAACACTAGTGTAATCATTTGCAATGAAGTTTGTTCTAGGTGAGGATTTCCTGTCCAGCTGTCGCCTTTACTCTAGCTATTATTGTCCCTAATCCTCAAGTTCTCGACTTCAGCTTCATTCAAGTCTGCAAATAGATCACCATCATCATCACCTTGGCCAAGGTTTTGCTTTTACCTCACTTTGTCTGTCTGTTAGCTTATAGAGAAGGATCTTCACAAAAAAATCTTATGGGTAAGTTAGGCATAGGTAAGGACCAATTCATTAAATGTTGGTGGTGATACATGTTGCTGGAAGACACATCACCAGAACAGCACTTGGTGTCATAGGCTTTTGTTTAGGAATATACATGCACAGAGCATTTCACTTGGCAACGATAACTCAGAAATAACGCAACATGGTGACAACAAACCACACTAGCTACATTACAGCTCACTTAATGCAAGCAGCTTTCTAGAAAGACCGACTCCCAGGGACACAAGGCAAGCTTTAATTACGACAGAAAAATTGTTGGGAGTGGCAGGGGTTTGCAGTCTCCAATTGCTCTCGTTCTTCTAGTAAGCTTCGCATAAATTTCGACAAAATCTACATAATGAGCACTTGTTAAATTTATCCATTCTAACCCTAGATTCCTGAACGGTGGGCGCTGAGTATATATGTACTTAGTAAGTAATTATGTGTGTTCAAAGTTTTATATGGTTACCATTTTGGATACATCCCTCATTCCAATTCTAAGCTCTTGGCCACCCAACTAATGACTTTAAGTACCTCTTATGGCACTACAGTAGCTTAATGGTACATAATTGGTGAATGAGTAAAATATGACACCACCAATCGATGCTAATATAGAACTCAAGTGAAGTATCTCACATGAAGTCATGTCTGGAATGCCATGTTATGGAAGGGGAAAGATATGCTGATCTATATGGCATTCAAAACATATCAACATCTTCTTACACAGTTTACATGATTACAAGAAATGCCAAATAGAGAATATCCCACCAGTAGGTACATGGTTAACATTTGGCTAGGCTGCTACATCCTTACCAGCAGCATAATACTCCAATTCTTCCTCTGTAACGTTCTTGATACCCAGCTTTCTCAGCTGTTGCCTGATATACTCCTTAGGAACGGACTGACCAGGCACAGGAGGAATAATTCGACTGCTAGCACTGGTTCCAGGAGCAGCCATAAGTAATCGTTATAGTGCGCTCTAATGAAAATTTGGCGCGTAAAATATTCATATTACACATGCGCGTGCATGAAATAATGCACACGGTTTCTTAAGATGTCACGTGTCACTTGTTTACACCTAATTTTTGAGGTCGTGTTTTTCCGATTAATTAAGGAGCTATGTTGTATGAACGTACGCCTATTTGGTTATCGCTTCAGTCGAGTGTAAGATGACACGCAGTGGTGAAATGGAAAGGTCAAAAATGTTCCCATCGTTAGGCAGCAGTGGAGCTTCAGCTACAAGCGAGAGTGAAATAAACCATATGTATGACCTTCTAGAAGAATCGGACGATGAAGATGCCTTTATCAGCTTCACCACTACAGAATCCAAATGCGAAACCCTTTTCCAGCGCGGCCTGGAGTTCAAGTTAGGTGGCGAGTTGGAGCAAGCTTTGGCGTGTTTCCAGGATTGCCTGGGGGGCATGCAAAAATGTCAGTACTTCGTCAAACTTCCCCAGACACTGCAGCAGCTGGAGTATGTGTACAAAGCCGTTGGCGATAAAGAGAAAGCTGAAGAATATGGAAGAGCGGAGAAGCTGTTCCAGGAGGCCACTCGGCTAAAGCCAAACAAACCATCAGGCGGTCAGACCGAGAAAAAGACTAAAAGAAGACCGTTCAGCAAAAAATCAGGATCCTCAGCATCCATCAGCCGAGGTTCTAACCCTGGGGAGTACGGCAATCTGATGGTTAAGAAAGCAGACGAGTTTGACAAACTTGCCCGTTTTTGTCTCGAGAAAGGTGAGATTGAACTTGCATTAGACTACTGCAGTAAGCTGGTGGTCCTACGGCAGTTAATGTATGGCGAAGACCTTTCAGTGACAGAAGCATCATTAAACTATTCCAGGACACTCTATGCAGAGATAGAGGCAGCAAAAGAAAATATGCCAGGAATGGGGGGTGATCAAGCAAAGAATCATCAAATTAAAGGTGACCTTTCTACAAAAGGTGACCTCTCCATAGCAGCTGACGGTAGCAACGGTTGCAACAGTGATCGAGATGTTTTTGTTATGAGTGAATCCATATGTTCTACAGGAGAGGATACAAGGGCACTATACCAAGGCAACAGGGAAATGTCCTACTCGCTACAAACTGAACCACAGAGAAAAACTTCCATGACAACATGTAGGCATCCACACTTGGAATGCGGGGACATAACTAAGGGCAAGAAATTCCATGTCTTTCCTGGTAAAAACAAACGAGATTTATCCCTCCCTGATGTGGTTAGAGGTGCACAAGAATGCAGTGGTTCAGAACATGGTAGGACAGTAGCAAAGCACCATAGCAACCATGCCCTCCTCAATGGGAATCTGTGTACAGGGATGACCAACCTCACAAAGCTTTCCGCAGAGCTGAAGGCCCCCATGTGTGTGACGCTGAACGTACAGCCCGTTGGCCCAGGGGAAGGCATGAAACAACATCCTCGTTGTCTCCCTCTCTGGGTCCTCCTTCTGGGAGCATTTGTGGAGATGACTCTTCTTGCATACTTGCTATATTACCACTGATAGCCAACATCCATCGCCACCATGCATTATTTGTCCGCAATTGTGTGTTGCCATTTTTGATGTGTCAGAATCATTCTGTGCTAAATTAACATCTTGTATTGACATTATTTATTTTTGTTTGTGAGATTTTATGTCTGCATTTTGACCAAGTGAACTGATGATCATAAACTTGTGATTGCTTCCATAACACATTTGCAATTTTTCTCTCTTCTATGAAGAAGGTATTGTGGTGAATAATAAATTTTAATTCTGGAGCAGCAATTTGATTACTGACAATTGTAATTGAAGTGAATAGTATTGTAAACAACAGCCATTCATTATGCAAATGATAATTGACTTGTTTGGTGTATAGAAGGAAGGAAAAAGCACTTTAAATATAATTAACAAACTTGAATCAAAAGAGTGCACTTGACCTGGACCCTGTGTCACAAGAAATGAGGAAATGGGAGAGAAAGGTGGAGAGAGATGGAGTTTGTTCAAGCCATAAGGAGTATCTGTCCATTGTCATGTCCAAGGAGAAGGAGCTTGTTCTCTTGCAGAGCAGCCAGTGCTGTAACAGGCTTCTTTGAGCAGCGCTGAGAGTGAGTGTGACAGTCCCTCTACACAACAACAACAACAACAACAAGATAAAACACTGGTTGGTACAAATGCCAAATCCCCCTCACCCCTTCCCAAGCAGTATCAACCACCAGAAAACATATTCGCAATGAGCAGCATATTTAGGCCTCAACAGGTAGACACAACATTACGATTCTTGGAAAACTATTAGACCATCCAAACACTGCCCTACTTGGCTAGCTTTCCGAGATCAAATAAGGAAGTGGCATCTTCCACTCGGGAACAGAAAGCACATACCTTGTTGCCACAATTTGAAGTTGGTCATGCCCACATGCATGACAGTAATTCCTTCCCTAACTGACTTCCTCCACCCACATGCTCCCTGGATAGCTGCCGATCTGAAATCTTGCCGTACTAATTAAGACCTCTCCAGACATGCGAACAAAAGCCATCTTAGGGCTCACACGTCTATTCCCCCCTGGCCAAGTTCAAAGACACCAGATGTACACTAACTTCCCCCCCCCCCCTCCAGCTCTGGCAGACATAGTGGCAGACTTGTTCAGCTACTAATGCCAGACCATCTTCACTGTCAGTGGCATCTGGCAAGCTATTGTGTAGCTTAGAAGTTGCTAATGTTGACTGCCCTGTTAATACATGTCAAGCTGTCTAGAGCAACTGAATTAGACAACACAGTCAGCTCAATCATATGCATCAACACACCACATCAAAGCCACAACTATTTCATCCTATTAATTCATAGTTAAGGTATCCTGCAAAATCAGTGCCTGCAAAGTCCCGGCTCTTTTTCACGCTACCGACCACACCCACCTAACCCAGAGAGAGCTGTATTTTGATACTAAAACCACCTGCACGGGTACAAGGGGGAGACAGGGAAAAGAGTACGAAGATGGCCAATTTCTTTGACCTTAAATCCCCCCCCCCCACCCACCCCACCTTTAATGAATTAACTATTGTCTCCAGAGGTCAGTAGCACAATATGCAGAGTATTGGGCGTTTGCAGCAGGCTGGTATGCTACGACATCCCTTTGTCTAAAGCTTGGCCATGCACTACATCTTCCACCCAAATAAGTGGACTAAGCCACAATACAGCCAGACCAAAACAAACAGAGCATTGGCTCATCTCACACAGCAAGCGGAGGAGGAGTTACGGGAGTCACACAATCACAAATATGGAAATGTCCACACAATAACTGGTGAGAGCATTGCACGTGCCTTTATATATGATGAGGTAAGCTAGACAGTTATGTGGCTTAATGATTAGGCTTGCCAATAATTACAAGAGGATATGAGGGAGGATGTATGGCACAACTAGCTTCTCTAAGGTCTAAATCCGAGCCAGAAGGTGATGTTCATATTTGAAAGAGTCACACATAAAAGGCCATTTCTTAGTAACTTACTCCCAGTTGTAAACAATGCTGTATCAGTTTAATGAACGATCATAGTTTGGGAAAAGCTCATGTCAGGTGTGGCTTTCAGTACACCATCACCATGAGGAAAGTTGAAGCCCCTATCTGGAATGAGTCATCTCTACTTCAAGTATCATATCCCCAGCTGACACCATCCTTATGTATTCTTCGTGTGGACTATGTCTGTGTGTGTATGTACACATCAAGTAGTCTATAAACAGTGACTCACCGAAGACTCAAAGCCCGTGTGTATGACGATGTTGCCATTGCTAGCAGCGGAGAGCAGCTGGTCGCCCACCACCTCCAGGCAGTTAGTGCTGTGACTCTGCCCCAGCAAGTGGTATAGGAACCGTCCATGTGTGGGTCTCCATAACGACAGCAGGCCACTCCCCACGCTAGTGACAAGGTTCCCTCTCCGCGTAGCTTTGATCTGTATCAGGTTCTCATTCCAAGTGTTCTACATAAGGAATGGAAACATGTGCAAAGATTCACGACAGGAGATTGGTTGTAAAATAACAACCTCTTAGTAACCTCCACCCCCATAGACACATGGATCTTAAACGCTGGTTGCTATGCGCACACATACAATTATTAAGCACTACTTTTTGTCAAACACCTGGTTCAAGGTTCATTCTATTCCTCACTTGTTAGCGCTGCACATGACCACGCCTCTTCCTATCGAGATTCGCCGCTGCTGGGTGTCCAAGAACCCAAGCCATCGAGATGCTCAATGGATGTCCAATGCAAGCAAGGTCAGTGTTTCTTCAACCAGACAAGTCCACTAACACTTCCCGGCTTTGCATAATCAAGTCATCATTTCTAGCTAGCCCAATGCATAGACATGAAGGCCCTTACCTGTCAGGGCAGCTAGTCTGTGCCAAGTGCTCGTTTCTTGCTGACCGGCACTAAATGGGACATGCTTATTAAGTTGTAGCTGTTTGTCTCCATAAGTGGATGGGTTATATTAGAGGCACTGAAATGCATTCCCCTAATTAGGTAGCTATCAGCTAGTGTGCTGCAATAGCTCACAGGTAGGTTTTAGAACTACCATGAATCATGTTATGACAGCTGACACAGACAATGAATATTATTAGAGGGGTCAGGTTGGCGGCCATCTCCGTCTCCATGACCTCTCGTTGTTTTTGTTACAGTTATTATATTTTTAAATAATAATAATAATAAATAAAGATTATTTTACATTTTTAAGTGTTGCAGTGTGTTGCCTTGGAGATTTGACATGAACTGGTTGCCCTCCAGCAAGCACTCAAAAGGTGATTATTGGAGTAACTGCATTCCAGGCATGTCGTTACTTTTTAATTTATTTATTTTAGCAAAACCTCCTACTCCACTCAACAAAGACTCTAGCATCCTTTTGTTGTTGCATCTGAGCATGAATTGTCTCCCACTAGGATACAATCAGCACCTAGTCTCATGACTCCAGAGCCATAATCATCACCTCATCTGGTGACTCCAGAGCCATAATCATCACCTCATCTGGTGACTCCAGAACCATAATCATCACCCAATCCAGAACCACTTCACTTCCCTTTGAACTTGACCCAACCAACCCCCCTCTCTCTCCTGCTATATATAAAAAAAGCCATTCCCTTATTTTGTCTTTCTTGACCTCCACAAAGACCCACCAGTGGTTGAAAGCTCGGACAAAACAAGACATTTTTATTCTCTTATCTAATTCAACAAACCTTCAACTACGACCCAAGGATGCCCTAAAAAATGTCACAAATTGAGCAGAAAAAAAGAGAGGTTAAAAAGTGATAGTTTTCTACAAAAAGCAATTTTCAGTCCTTTAATGAGTAGAAAGAGTTTCATAATGTTAAATAGGAACTGAATGTGCGCATATGAGCTTTCCGAGATATGTTTTCCTTTCCCTCAATTAATTTATTTTGTTTTATTTTATTTTTTTAAAGCTGGCTGGCTACCTTTGCTGGAGTGATGATCATCGGAGCCTACCAACATGTCGAGGTTCTCCCTGGCCCGCCTGTTGGCAGGCCATGTGGTCGGCACTTGTCATCTCTTGTAAATCTAGGATAGCTTGAAAGAGAAACAGAAAGCTTAGCAGCTAAAGAAAGCACGCTCAATGCACCCGCTCAAAGTGTGCATTAACAACGCTCTCTCCATCACGACAGATAAGTAAATCGACAGACTTCACGCACAGTAAGGGGTTAGTTTGCTCTCTAGAATGGCCGCCCGGACTTATTATTACTGCCTGTGGTTTTGTTCATGAAGATAGTTACACCTGTTAGTGTAATAATACATCTTGCTTTGACAAGTATATAATCTCAATAATTCTTCACCACATTTAGATGGGGTTCTCACAAATCTGGTCGCACACATACACCGGATAAGGTTAGTGTGAGGGGACTCGGACATGCATAGGTACATGCTGGGTGTGTCTGCATCACCTCTGACCCCGCCTACCAACCACGACATAGGCAAGACATTGTAGACACACCAAGGTGTGGCAAGCACAGGGAGAAAATCATTTTGTTAAAATATAGTAATGAAGGCTTGGCATTGAGTGGTGAGCGAATATTTCAAATTTTGTCTAGCCATTGTCCTGCCCCAAGCATAGATGCAGGCCTAACACAATATGGATTGTAATATGGAGAAGTCTCTAAGAATATATATAATTATATATATAATTATATGTTCCATCCAATCTATGAATCTGCCCAATCTATAGATTGTCTGCACAATCTATATTGCCTGCCAATCAATACACTTCAAACATGGTAGCATATTAACACCCTTTGCAACAGAGAAACAGATTGCAACTGAGAGTGTAATGATGTAGAAAAGAGTGATACTGAGAAAAAGTTCCACATGGACTTGGCGGATAAAGAACTAGTGACATGGCAAGTGTAGCTAGAGCAAAAAAAGATATTTGAAGAACATTGCTCTGTCAAAAAGATATAATGCACAGTTTGTAATACCCACGAACACTCGCACAACTGCTCTAGTCCCCAAATGCCCCAAATGTAGAGAAACTTGCCTCACAAACAGCTCTTCTCCCTTCTTCTCTTTTCGTGGGAGTAGCGCGGGCTTTGTAAATTCCCGTCAACTATCCCATATTGTGTGGGTGGGTTTGGATATTTGGCTTGCACACTCGCTCAGTATAACTAGTCGATAATAAGTACTGGTCAATATGTTCCATCCAATCTATGAATCTGTTGCAAAGGGTGTTAATATAGGGTGTTAATATACTACCATGTTTTGAAGTGTATTGATTGGCAGGCAATAGATTGGCATTCATAGATTGTGCAGCACAATCTATAGATTGGATGGAACATATATATTCTGAACTGGTGCAAAGTTAGGACGAGAACCAGCTCAAATATTCTCAAGATTGACACAGACGGTTGTTTAGCAAACACTATCCACAGCTCGAGTGTGTTGATGAATCAAGTGACCTAATGCACTTCACCATCCATTCCTGTCAGCTATTAGCATTCTCACTTACCTATGCGACCAATTTCCTTGCCGCTAGTTATCTTCGAATCTACTGCCTTTTTCTCGACCTTTATCTTCACTATGGCAACCATTCCCAGCTTACATATAGTCACATTATTTAAGACGGGTGATCCGTTCTTTTTTTATTTTACGGGTGAACGTACGGTGAATACATACGCCGCCATGCATGGCAATTCCAAGTTTTCCATCCATCTCCCCATTGGGGGCCTGCTTCACACGCCAATAGTACTGTGCTATGCAGCTGACTTTAAAGGTTTATCTTACATGTAGGTGGAACAGTACGTATTTTAGATCGGGTGAGCCATTCTTTATGCAGGGAAACAGACACACTCCATTATACGAAAGATATGTACCACCATATGTGGCAACAACCCCTCCCACTCAATTCTCTATGGGGGATAGCTCCACCCACCAATTAAAATCAGCCATATGTAAATAGGCGACGGTGCTGGAGGGGTTGGGTTGTATCACCTGATCACCACATGCTTGCAGTTTGCATTAATGTCCAGATATTAACTAGGTCTCGTGCTAACCTGATCACCACATGCTTGGGGTTTGCATTAATGACTGGATATTAACTAGGTCTCGTGCTAACCTGATCACCATATGCTTGGGGTTTGCATTAATGTCCGGATATTAACTAGGTATCATGCTAACCTGATCACCACATGCTTGCAGTTTGCATTAATGACCGGATGTTAACTATGTCTCATGCTAACCTGATCACCACATGCTTGGGGTAATGACTGGATATTAACTAGGTCTCGTGCTAACCTGATCACCACATGCTTGGGGTTTGCATTAATGACTGGATATTAACTAGGTCTTGTGCTAACCTGATCACCACATGCTTGGGGTTTGCATTAATGACTGGATATTAATTAGGTCTCGTGCTAACCTGATCACCACATGCTTGGGGTAATGACTGGATATTAACTAGGTCTCGTGCTAACCTGATCACCACATGCTTGGGGTTTGCATTAATGACTGGATATTAACTAGGTCTCGTGCTAACCTGATCACCACATGCTTGGGGTTAGCATTAATGACTGGATATTAACTAGGTCTCATGCTAACCGGATCACCACATGCTTGGGGTTTGCATTAATGACTGGATATTAACTAGGTCTCGTGCTAACCTGATCACCACATGCTTGGGGTTTGCATTAATGACTGGATATTAACTAGGTCTCGTGCTAACCTGATCACCACATGCTTGGGGTTTGCATTAATGACTGGATATTAACTAGGTCTCGTGCTAACCTGATCACCATATGCTTGGGGTTTGCATTAATGTCCGGATATTAACTAGGTATCATGCTAACCTGATCACCACATGCTTGCAGTTTGCATTAATGACCGGATGTTAACTATGTCTCATGCTAACCTGATCACCACATGCTTGGGGTAATGACTGGATATTAACTAGGTCTCGTGCTAACCTGATCACCACATGCTTGGGGTTTGCATTAATGACTGGATATTAACTAGGTCTTGTGCTAACCTGATCACCACATGCTTGGGGTTTGCATTAATGACTGGATATTAATTAGGTCTCGTGCTAACCTGATCACCACATGCTTGGGGTAATGACTGGATATTAACTAGGTCTCGTGCTAACCTGATCACCACATGCTTGGGGTTTGCATTAATGACTGGATATTAATTAGGTCTCGTGCTAACCTGATCACCACATGCTTGGGGTAATGACTGGATATTAACTAGGTCTCGTGCTAACCTGATCACCACATGCTTGGGGTTTGCATTAATGACTGGATATTAACTAGGTCTCGTGCTAACCTGATCACCACGTGCTTGGGGTTTGCATTAATGACTGGATATTAACTAGGTCTCGTGCTAACCTGATCACCACATGCTTGGGGTTAGCATTAATGACTGGATATTAACTAGGTCTCATGCTAACCGGATCACCACATGCTTGGGGTTTGCATTAATGACTGGATATTAACTAGGTCTCATGCTAACCGGATCACCACATGCTTGGGGTTTGCATTAATGACTGGATATTAACTAGGTCTCGTGCTAACCTGATCACCACATGCTTGGGGTTTGCATTAATGACTGGATATTAACTAGGTCTCGTGCTAACCTGATTACCACATGCTTGGGGTTAGCATTAATGACTGGATATTAACTAGGTCTCATGCTAACCTGATCACCACATGCTTAGGGTTTGCATTAATGACTGGATATTAACTAGGTCTCGTGCTAACCTGATCAGTGGAATAATCGGCTGGCTTCCATAGAGACAGAAGCTCACCAGTACGCACATCCAGAGTGTTGACCGAGCCATTGTGGTTGCCCACAGAGACCCAGTTCTCAGCACAAGCCACTGACCTGATGATACCTGTTTGTGTGTGCATGTGTATGTACACACAAACACACATACATACATAATGTAATGGCACATTAAATATATTCAACGGGGTTCTATTACCTAATGGGGTTTTATTAATCAACAGGGTTTTATTAACTAATGGGTTTTTATTAATCAACAAGGTTCTATCAACAGGGTTCTATTAACTAATGGGGTTCTATTAACTAATGGGATTCTATTAACTAATTAATCAACATGGTTCAATTAACTATTAGTCAACAGAGTTCTTGTGGTTCTATTAACTCATCAGCAGGTCTCTATTAATTAATATAGGCAATTAATTACAATATATTATTAATTATAGAGGCAGTAATGAAAGAAACGTGTTGAATGGCGAGATGAGGTGTGGCTAGATGGAGATGGAAAAAAACAACCTTCAACCCCCCATATTATTACCCCATATTATTACATAATCATCAACCCCTCAACCCCCCATATTATTACATAATCATCAACCCCCCATATTATTACATAATCATCAACCCCTCAACCCCCCATATTATTACATAATCATCAACCCCCCATATTATTACATAATCATCAACCCCCCCACATTATTATCATGTTACACTCATCTGTGTGAGGGCAAGTGCTTGCATATACTGTTGTCAAGCCATTCTTGGCAAGAAGACCTTGGACTGCCCTCGCCCCTCATTGATTTACATACTCACCTTACAAACCGCATGAGAGAGAGAGGATATAGATGTGCCCAATGGCACAAACCAGAAGCCATAGAAATGTTGGACTACACTGCTCTAGCTATTCCCCTAGGGATCTAACATAGCTCAAGGACTAATTGTAGTAATGACCTGAACATCACTGATACCCTGCAACATAATGAGATGCCAAATTCTAAACAGAAATGTGCGTGGAACTTGGAAGCGTCCACTAATGATAGGAAGCACACTAACTACACTAAGAGTGAGCTCATCAGGAAGTGCTTCCTGCACGAGTTCTCAGAGTACTAAAGGAAGTCCATGCAGAAGTTGGCAAGAACTTGTTCAAGTGATAGTTGGCAATGTTCAGGGTGCTCAGTATGCTCTCCAGCACTAGCACATCTCTTCTCTATTGACTATGCATCAGTTATCCTTCCTGCATATGTACTCTGTAGCCAGTTCTCTCTGGCCATAGAGAGGGCTGTATGTGTGTTTAATTAGGGTTGCTAATGGCTTTTGCATCATCATGACAAAAATGGCGAATCGCACCTCCTTAGCTAGAGAAATGGGTAGCTATTTAAGAATGACACTCCCCTCCTGTCGTTATTAACCACGCAGCCGATTCTCTCTTTCCGGTGCAACTAGTTCCCTTCTTATACCTTCGAATCTGCTGCCATTTTCTTAATCTTTCTCTTCACTATGACGACCATTAAGAGTAAGTGACCCCATTCAATTTAGGGTGGACGACCTGTTCATTTTTGTTAAGAGCGGACATACACACGGTCACCACCTGTGGTAATGCGAACATCTCCACCTGACTACCCTTGAGGGCTCACTTAATCGCCAATTAATATGGCTTCATTGATTGGCTCGCATGTCAGTCTCTATTTCACAACGACAAATAAAGTCCGTCGGGTTGTGCCTTAAGGTGACAGGCGCCTGTTGTTTGGATATGAATATTCACCGGAAAATGTTTCCTCGCTCATATTATATCACAGGTTCAAGGTACAGAGTCACACTTCAAGGAACGACAGGAGACCTCCAGCTGCACTCTATGTTTGTTTGAAGTATAAACGTCGGGCATTCGTTGGGTGAATGGATGAATCCTGGCTCTCTGCGTCAAAGCTTGACATAACGCAGATTTATTATATAATAATTGCAGGCTCTTTATCAGCTTACTTCAGTGCGGCATAGAGAAGCTGTCTTTACAGCCATGGAAGTCCACAGAGAAAGGCTTGGCCATTTCTGGAGGTCCTGATGCAGAAGTCACTGACTGTTTGCTAACCACAACAGCTACATAGCAGCTACCACAGAATATCCCAGCAACCACACAATATCCCTCCTCCACACAAGCCACACCCACATTTGCGTTGTATATTAGCATAGCTAGAGTCTTAATGCTCATGGTGCCTCCAAAGTGTGTCTCTGAACCTTGAGGACCAAAGGTTACTCAGAGTCCAAAATAATAATTTTTTATTACATTTTTTGTCTTATCTTGTTACCACATATTTGCACTTTGTCTTTGCACTTTGTCTTTTGTCTTAATTACCTTAATTAATCTATATATTTTTAATAGTCAACAGCCTCCCACAAGAAGTCCCCACCCCCCCTCACGCCCCCTAGAACAGAACTAGCCAATCATAGATGTCCTTCTTCACCATATTTATTACTAAAGTACACACACACACACACACCTAAAGATGTATTCATATTACACACACACACACACAGCGTTCTTGGAGGTCTGTTATGTTTGTCACAAGGAGTCAACTTCTCACTAAACCAACTCGTCGCTTCTTTGTAGCCGAAACGTGCAGCTGCCTGCTGACTCAGCTCAACATTGCACATACACAAGTGCATTGATCTTTGAGGACGCTCATCAAGTTTTTACAGAACCGAGAAACAGATCAGTCGCTGCAAAGGCATTGGACGATTTGGAGTCTTGTGCTAGTAAATCACTTCAACAAATGGACCTGTTCCATCAGGATTTGCAATAGCTCTCAAGTAGCCACCAGATAGGATTTTAAAGCATGGATGAGGGGTACATAAGCTCTCTCAACATCAGCCATAACAATTGTTTACACACAAACAAGCTGTCAAAGAAAGCTCCAGCTGAGATATCAACTTCCTTTTGGTGTCCACCATTTTGAAATAGGAGGGGCCAAGCCAAGAGGTGTTAATGACTCACTGACACACGGCAGAGTAAACCTTAAACACGGCAAACCTCACGATCATTCAGGTCAGCCACACACAAGGCAGTGGTGTGCAGGACTAGGGAGGTCAGCCACACACAAGGCAGTGGTGTGCAGGACTAGGGAGGTCAGCCACACACAAGGCAGTGGTATGCAGGACTAGGGGGGTCAGCCACACACAAGGCAGTGGTGTGCAGGACTAGGGAGGTCAGCCACACACAAGGCAGTGGTGTGCAGGACTAAGGAGGGGTCAGCCACACACAAGGCAGTGGTGTGCAGGACTAGGGAGGTCAGCCACACACAAGGCAGTGGTGTGCAGGACTAGGGAGGGGTCAGCCACACACAAGGCAGTGGCGTGCAGGACTAGGGAGGTCAGCCACACACAAGGCAGTGGTGTGCAGGACTAGGGAGGGGTCAGCCACACACAAGGCAGTGGTGTGCAGGACTAGGAGGTCAGCCACACACAAGGCAGTGGTGTGCAGGACTAGGGAGGTCAGCCACACACAAGGCAGTGGTGTGCAGGACTAGGGAGGTCAGCCACACACAAGGCTTGTGCAGGACTAGGGAGGTCAGCCACACACAAGGCAGTGGTGTGCAGGACTAGGGAGGTCAGCCACACACAAGGCAGTGGTGTGCAGGACTAGGGAGGTCAGCCACACACAAGGCAGTGGTGTGCAGGACTAGGGAGGTCAGCCACACACAAGGCAGTGGTGTGCAGGACTAGGGAGGTCAGCCACACACAAGGCAGTGGTGTGCAGGACTAGGGGGGTCAGCCACACACAAGGCAGTGGTGTGGTGGACTAGGGAGGTCAGCCACACACAAGGCAGTGGTGTGCAGGACTAGGGAGGTCAGCCACACACAAGGCAGTGGTGTGCAGGACTAGGGAGGTCAGCCACACACAAGGCAGTGGTGTGCAGGACTAGGGAGGGGTCAGCCACACACAAGGCAGTGGTGTGCAGGACTAGGGAGGGGTCAGCCACACACAAGGAAGTGGTGTGGTGGACTAGGGAGGTCAGCCACACACAAGGCAGTGGTGTGCAGGACTAGGGAGGTCAGCCACACACAAGGCAGTGGTGTGCAGGACTAGGGAGGTCAGCCACACACAAGGCAGTGGTGTGCAGGACTAGGGAGGTCAGCCACACACAAGGCAGTGGTGTGCAGGACTAGGGGAGGTCAGCCACACACAAGGCAGTGGTGTGCAGGACTAGGGAGGTCAGCCACACACAAGGCAGGACTAGGGAGGTCAGCCACACACAAGGCAGTGGTGTGCAGGACTAGGGAGGTCAGCCACACACAAGGCAGTGGTGTGCAGGACTAGGGAGGTCAGCCACACACAAGGCAGTGGTGTGCAGGACTAGGGAGGGGTCAGCCACACACAAGGCAGTGGTGTGCAGGACTAGGGAGGGGTCAGCCACACACAAGGCAGTGGTGTGCAGGACTAGGGAGGTCAGCCACACACAAGGCAGTGGTGTGCAGGACTAGGGAGGTCAGCCACACACAAGGCAGTGGTGTGCAGGACTAGGGAGGTCAGCCACACACAAGGCAGTGGTGTGCAGGACTAGGGAGGTCGGCCACACACAAGGCAGTGGTGTGCAGGACTAGGGAGGTCAGCCACACACAAGGCAGTGGTGTGCAGGACTAGGGAGGTCAGCCACACACAAGGCAGTGGTGTGCAGGACTAGGGAGGTCAGCCACACACAAGGCAGTGGTGTGCAGGACTAGGGAGGTCAGCCACACACAAGGCAGTGGTGTGCAGGACTAGGGAGGGGTCAGCCACACACAAGGCAGTGGTGTGCAGGACTAGGGAGGTCAGCCACACACAAGGCAGTGGTGTGCAGGACTAGGGAGGTCAGCCACACACAAGGCAGTGGTGTGCAGGACTAGGGAGGTCAGCCACACACAAGGCAGTGGTGTGCAGGACTAGGGAGGTCAGCCACACACAAGGCAGTGGTGTGCAGGACTAGGGAGGTCAGCCACACACAAGGCAGTGGTGTGCAGGACTAGGGAGGGGTCAGCCACACACAAGGCAGTGGTGTGCAGGACTAGGGGGGTCAGCCACACACAAGGCAGTGGTGTACAGGACTAGGGAGGTCAGCCACACACAAGGCAGTGGTGTGCAGGACTAGGGAGGTCAGCCACACACAAGGCAGTGGTGTGCAGGACTAGGGAGGTCAGCCACACACAAGGCAGTGGTGTGCAGGACTAGGGGGGTCAGCCACACACAAGGCAGTGGTGTGCAGGACTAGGGAGGTCAGCCACACACAAGGCAGTGGTGTGCAGGACTAGGGAGGTCAGCCACACACAAGGCAGTGGTGTGCAGGACTAGGGAGGTCAGCCACACACAAGGCAGTGGTGTGCAGGACTAGGGAGGGGTCAGCCACACACAAGGCAGTGGTGTGCAGGACTAGGGAGGTCAGCCACACACAAGGCAGTGGTGTGCAGGACTAGGGAGGTCAGCCACACACAAGGCAGTGGTGTGGTGGACTAGGGAGGTCAGCCACACACAAGGCAGTGGTGTGCAGGACTAGGGAGGTCAGCCACACACAAGGCAGTGGTGTGCAGGACTAGGGAGGGGTCAGCCACACACAAGGCAGTGGTGTGCAGGACTAGGGGGGTCAGCCACACACAAGGCAGTGGTGTGCAGGACTAGGGAGGTCAGCCACACACAAGGCAGTGGTGTGCAGGACTAGGGAGGTCAGCCACACACAAGGCAGTGGTATGCAGGACTAGGGAGGTCAGCCACACACAAGGCAGTGGTGTGCAGGACTAGGGAGGTCAGCCACACACAAGGCAGTGGTGTGCAGGACTAGGGAGGTCAGCCACACACAAGGCAGTGGTGTGCAGGACTAGGGAGGTCAGCCACACACAAGGCAGTGGTGTGCAGGACTAGGGAGGTCAGCACACACAAGGCAGTGGTGTGCAGGACTAGGGAGGTCAGCCACTGTGTGTGTCCACTAGAGCCTATTGTCCACCTCACCTGGCTCCACCCAGTGTGGTGTTGGTCCAGTGTGAGGTTTAATTAAAATGTCAAAGGCTACCACAAGTCATCACAACCTCATGACCTTTACTCATCACTGGCTTAGCAAAGCCCCTTATGGTTTGTCTTATGTGGTTAGGACCAATTGCACTTCCAAGAATTCATTTACAAGGGTGAGGGTCTGGTGCAGCTGCAGGTGAAGTGAGCCGCACATGAAGTGCAAGGATCTCACTGATGTCCTTCCTGTGGATAACTCTGTGCCATCCAGAGATGACAGTTGCTGCCAGTGCAATGCCAACCCACCCACCCTCCTGGCCTAAACAGCCTGGGGTTACCAAATATGCCCATACACTCTGAGTATAGCCCTAGCCCTAGCTGCCCCATACTCTCTGAGTATAGCCCTAGCCCTAGCTGACCCATACAACACTCTGGGTGTAGCCCTAGCCCTAGCCGCCCCATACACTCTGAGTATAGCCCTAGCCCTAGCTGCCACATACACTCTGAGTATAGCCCTAGCCCTAGCTGCCCCATACACTCTGGGTGTAGCCCTAGCCCTAGTTGCCCCATACACTCTGAGTATAGCCCTAGCCCTGAGAGGCTTAGAATGTGAGCTGGTCATCTGACGGTGGTGTCCATGACACAGGATGCAGGGGGAGTAAGGTTAGCAGTGTGTGGGCATCAACCTTGAACTCCAGATATCCAGGATAGATCCCTCAGCATAGATCATTGTACTCAGGACAGCAACAGAACCCTGACAGCTGCAGAATCATGACTGTGAGTCTTCCAACAGGAAGCGTGGCCACCATTGCCTCGAGTGGAGTGCACCAACAAGAGGGGATGGAAACAGGAAGCAGTGTGAACAACAGGGACAGGTGAAGAAGACAAAGCCAACGTGCCAGGAGAGAGAGGAGGAATGTCTAGTCAGGCTGATGAGATGGCAGGAGAGTAAGGACCTGTGTGTCCATTCTCGCCCCTTCCTGAGATTTTAATAGCTTATGATACTGGGTCCCAACCCCAAGTGTAAGTTTACATTATTTATTTCCATTTGTATTAGTTGCCTTAGCCATTATACATTTGATAGCTTTACACGAGGATGGTTCAAATAATCCGATTGGGGTAAAATCCGATCCGGATAAGGGTTCATTTCATTATTATTATGTTTTAAAGGATATATATGGGGCAGGAATATTGGGTGTATTATCCCCCCCCCCCCCCCCCCCCGGGTAAAATTTCTGTATGTATAAACCCCTCTATAGATTGTGCTGCACAATCTATGAATGCCTTGCCTGCCAATCAATACACTTCAAAACATGGTAGCATATTAACACCCTTTGCAACGGATTCATAGATTGGATGGAACATATCGATCAATACTAATTATCGACTAGTTACTGAGCGAGTGTGCAAGCCAAATATCCAAACCCACCCACACAATATGGGATAGGGAGTATTTTATATGGTGAGCGTGTTTTCAGTGGTTTTGATTTTTTGTGGGGTTCTGGTCATTTCGGCATTAAACTCAGTACATTCAGTGCTTTGGTTAATAGGGGGCTTCAAGTGCTATTGTACTTTTTATTTTTTTGGAAGTGGATTTTATTGCCTTGATTTTTTTAATAGTCTATGTAGGGGCGATTTACAAAGCCCGCGCTACTCCCATGAAAAGAGAAGAAGGGAGAAGAGCTGTTTGTGAGGCAAGTTTCTCTACATTTGGGGACTATAGCAGTTGTGCGAGTGTTCGTGGTATTACAAACTGTGCATTATATCTTTTTTGACAGAGCAATATTCTTCAAATATCTTTTTTTGCTCTAGCTACACTTGCCATGTCACTTAGTTCTTTATCTGCCAAGTCCATGTGGAACTTTTTCTCAGTAATCACTTTTTTCTACATCATTACACTCTCAGTTGCAATCATCACTTTCTCTGTTGCAAAGGGTGTTAATATGCTACCATGTTTGAAGTGTATTGATTGGCAGGCAATATACCAACACAATCTATAGATTGGGCAGATTCATAGATTGGATGGGACATATAATTATATATATATACATATATATAATTATAATTATATATATTTATAATTATATATTTATAATTAAAATTATAATTATATATATATACATAATTATATATAATTATAGTTTCATGCTAATGCAATCATCAGGTCTGATGATTGCATACATAATTATATATAATTATAGTTTCATGCTAATGCAATCATCAGGTCTGATGATTGCATTAGCATGAAACTGCAGTAGGACTAGCCATCCCAGTACTTTTCTATATTCAATAGCTACAGCATTGAGCACTTTGTAGCCTTCATCAGCAAACTACCTTCTAAGTATATATATATATATAGGTATATAGGGGTGTGTACACAAGCTGCCAAGGGCATAGTGTGTTAAAAGGCTCAGCTTGTACCAGCAACAACACAAAGTCCTCCCACTTATGCACAACACATGCCACAGCCACATAATAATAATTATATAATAGGTGAGTACATAAATAATTATAACTACACCAATAGTAGTAATAATAATGATAATTAATAATAACAATGATAATAATAATATTATAGTAAACAATAACAGCAACGATGATGATGATAATAATAGTAATAGTAATAGTATAATAATAAAATAATAATAATAGTAATAATAATAGTAATAATAATAGTAGTAATAATAATAATAATAATAGTAATAATAATAGTAATAATAATAGTAATAATAATAGTAGTAATAATAATAATAATAATAATAATAATAATAATAATAATAATAATAATAATAATAATAATAATAATAATAGCAATACACTGTAATAATAATAATAGTAGTAGTAGTAGTAGTAGTAGTAGTAGTCGTAGTAATAATAATAATAGCAGATGATCAAAGAAAAAGAGTGCACACTATTTTGTTCTTCCTGTGAGCATGTGCTTGCCCCTCACAAATATTCAAACTTTGCACATGCCTGTTCCTTGCCTGCCCCCAGGCAACTAGTAATTAACCACGTGTTCATAGCATCGGTATGACAATAAACCATATATAGCTGAAGGAGGCGGAGCTCGTATTTTTTTTGCTTGCTAGATGGAGGAGGTCTCAGCTGCCCATGCAGCGACATTAAGGTCCAATAGAGGGAAGAGGGAAGGTTCCAAGTGTGTGCGTGACATGCACATCCAAATGCTTGCAGATAGAAGACATCTCTACACAACCACCAAGTTCCTGCAGTGACCTCGGCACACAAGAAGCAGAAGCACTTGCCGGGAACAGCTGCACAATTTTTTTCCAATCATGTGCCATCTTGTCGGAGAATATGTGCGCAAAGATTGGCTGTGAAATAGGTGCTACCTCATGCAATTATGGCCTCATCCTAGCAACACTGCTACCTCACGTAACCATGGCCTCATCCCAGCGGCAATGGTCCCATGCAACCATGGCCTCATCCTAGCGGCACTGGTCCCTCACGTAACCATGGCCTCATCCTAGAGACACTGCTACCTCACGTAACCATGGCCTCATTCCAGTGACACTACTCCCTCACGTAACCATGGCCTCATCCTTGCGACACTGGTCCCTCACGTAACCATGGCCTCATCCTAGCGGCACTGGTCCCTCACGTAACCATGGCCTCATCCTAGCGACACTGCTACCTCACGTAACCATGGCCTCATCCTAGCGACACTGCTACCTCACGTAACCATGGCCTCATCCTAGTGACACTGCTACCTCACGTAACCATGGCCTCATCCTAGAGACACTGCTACCTCACGTAACCATGGCCTCATCCTAGAGACACTGGTCCCATGGCCTCATCCTAGTGACACTGCTACCTCACGTAACCATGGCCTCATCCCAGTGACACAGGCAAAGAGAGATGATGTCTTCCTCTAGACTGCAGTGTTGCTCAGCGACCCTCCCTATGAGTTCAAGCAGTTGAAGTTACCTGCCCTCGTCTCCTCCTCCTGCCCACGTCTCCCCCATGCCCTCCTACCACGTCTCCTCCATGCTCTCCTGCCCACGTCTCCTCCATGCTCCCCTGCTCACATCTCCTCCTCCTGCCCACGTCTCCTCCATGCTCCCCTGCCCACGTCTCCTCCTCCTGCTCACGTCTCCTCCATGCTCTCCTGCCCACGTCTCCTCCATGCTCTCCTGCCCACGTCTCCTCCATAAGCAAAGGCCATGCCCAAATTAGCCTCCCTAGCTCGACCGTTAACGATTCACAAACAATTAGGTAAAGGGTCTTTCTAGACAAGAGAATGGAGTGGCCAGAGTCTGTCTGGCATCAATCACTGTGCTTATCTCCATGGCAACTCTACATGTATGTTGGTACATCACGCATCAGATAGAACATTTAATTACTGGCAACAGGAGCTCTGACACACCCTAGTTCTGCAGCAGCCAACTCAATGGCAACTCCATGCAAACAAGTTACCAGACCTGTTATTTCCCTGCCCGCCTCTAATACTAATACTATATACTATTATTGAATGCCAGAAATATAATGGACCAGTTGGCAATGATGAAGTAAGTTTCTTCCACATATTGACCCGAGGCCACACCCCTGGCAGGAGAGGAAAAGGGATATGAAGTTTTCCAACCATGGATTCCTTGTTGTCCAGCATCTAGCTCCTCTAGATTAAGAGGTTGAATCCTTTCCCATCCACCCATCCATCTTCATGGACAACTCCATGATGAACCATCATGCCTTGCTTATGGAGAACTCCATATTAGTGCACCTCCCTCAGATCACCAAGAAGCGTGTTACTACCAGTACCCAGCAGCAGGACTGTTGAGGTTTTGTCCCCTGGAGTTCTGCAACTCCCTCCCTAAATCTTACAGCAATCTGTTCCAACACCAATAGCCATGCCAACAACTGGTCTATTCATAGACTTGTATTAGTGCTTGGACTCCCACACATCAGAAACACACTCAAACACTGCACACACCTCTACCAGCCTGAGTAGCTAGAGTCAAACACTGCACACATCTCTACCAGCCTGAGCACTAGCTAGAGTCAAACACTGCACACTCCTCTACCAGCCTGAGTAGCTAGAGTCAAACACTGCACACACCTCTACCAGCCTGAGTAGCTAGAGTCAAACACTGCACACTCCTCTACCAGCCTGAGTAGCTAGAGTCAAACACTGGGCACACATCTCTACCAGCCTGAGTAGCTAGAGTCAAACACTGCACACACCTCTACCAGCCTGAGTAGCTAGAGTCAAACACTGCACACACCTCTACCAGCCTGAGTAGCTAGAGTCAAACACTGCACACTCCTCTACCAGCCTGAGTAGCTAGAGTCAAACACTGGGCACACATCTCTACCAGCCTGAGTAGCTAGAGTCAAACACTGCACACACCTCTACCAGCCTGAGTAGCTAGAGTCAAACACTGCACACATCTCTACCAGCCTGAGTAGCTAGAGTCAAACACTGCACACACCTCTACCAGCCTGAGTAGCTAGAGTCAAACACTGCACACTCCTCTACCAGCCTGAGTAGCTAGAGTCAAACACTGCACAATCTTCTACCAGCCTGAGTAGCTAGAGTCAAACACTGCACACATCTCTACCAGCCTGAGCACTAGCTCGAGTCAAACACTGCACACTCCTCTACCAGCCTGAGTAGCTAGAGTCAAACACTGCACACATCTCTACCAGCCTGAGTAGCTAGAGTCAAACACTGCACACACCTCTACCAGCCTGAGTAGCTAGAGTCAAACACTGGGCACTCCTCTACCAGCCAGAGTAGCTAGAGTCAAACACTGCACACACCTCTACCAGCCTGAGTAGCTAGAGTCAAACACTGCACACACCTCTACCAGCCTGAGTAGCTAGAGTCAAACACTGCACACTCCTCTACCAGCCTGAGTAGCTAGAGTCAAACACTGCACACACCTCTACCAGCCTGAGTAGCTAGAGTCAAACACTGCACACACCTCTACCAGCCTGAGTAGCTAGAGTCAAACACTGGGCACTTCTCTACCAGCCTGAGTAGCTAGAGTCAAACACTGCACACTCCTCTACCAGCCTGAGTAGCTAGAGTCAAACACTGCACACTCCTCTACCAGCCTGAGTAGCTAGAGTCAAACACTGCACAATCTTCTACCAGCCTGAGTAGCTAGAGTCAAACACTGCACACATCTCTACCAGCCTGAGCACTAGCTCGAGTCAAACACTGCACACTCCTCTACCAGCCTGAGTAGCTAGAGTCAAACACTGCACACATCTCTACCAGCCTGAGTAGCTAGAGTCAAACACTGCACACACCTCTACCAGCCTGAGTAGCTAGAGTCAAACACTGGGCACTCCTCTACCAGCCAGAGTAGCTAGAGTCAAACACTGCACACACCTCTACCAGCCTGAGTAGCTAGAGTCAAACACTGCACACACCTCTACCAGCCTGAGTAGCTAGAGTCAAACACTGCACACTCCTCTACCAGCCTGAGTAGCTAGAGTCAAACACTGCACACACCTCTACCAGCCTGAGTAGCTAGAGTCAAACACTGCACACACCTCTACCAGCCTGAGTAGCTAGAGTCAAACACTGGGCACTTCTCTACCAGCCTGAGTAGCTAGAGTCAAACACTGCACACTCCTCTACCAGCCTGAGTAGCTAGAGTCAAACACTGCACACTCCTCTACCAGCCTGAGTAGCTAGAGTCAAACACTGCACACACCTCTACCAGCCTGAGTAGCTAGAGTCAAACACTGCACACACCTCTACCAGCCTGAGTAGCTAGAGTCAAACACTGGGCACTTCTCTACCAGCCTGAGTAGCTAGAGTCAAACACTGCACACTCCTCTACCAGCCTGAGTAGCTAGAGTCAAACACTGCACACTCCTCTACCAGCCTGAGTAGCTAGAGTCAACTTGGCTGCTAAGGTGTTCATATCCACAGGCCATTGCAGCATCATCTACATCACACAAGAGGGACTTACCTCCTGTGGGAAACTGCAGTTTCCATAAGTGGAGCAATGTCTTCATGCGCGTGTCCACAAACCTGATGGACGCAAATAAAAATATAGTCACTACCTGTTCACCCCAACGCACACACACACCAACACACACACACCCCAACACACACACCCACACCCCAACACACACACACCAACACACACACACACCAACACACACACACCCCAACACACACACCCACACCCCAACACACACACCCACACCCCAACACACACACCTGAACACCCCCACACCCAAACACACCCACACCCCAACACACCCAACAGACACACACCAACACACACACACACACCCATACCGCAACACACACACACACACACACACAAACGTCATAGATTATCTGACACATCAGGCAAGCAACAGGAACGTGCAAACCATGCTGCTGCTGCTGCTGCTGCTGCTGCTGCTGCTGCTGCTGCTGGTGGTACAGCTTGAAAGCTGGCGCACATTACATTACAGGCACAACATGGATACATTTATAGTGCTAAACTGCTAAGACATGTGCTATGTCACATGAGCAAGCACATGGTTGAGGGAGACATGTGCTAGGTCACATGAGCAAGCACATGGTTGAGGGAGTTATGCCGAACTCAAAATGAAGAACACCATGATGTGGCAAGATCAGCAGATGATTCAGCCACTACCAGTGAGCTGGAAGGTAAAGAGATGAGGAAGTCCTTTGCCCCCCAAAACAACACATCTCGTACATATCAAGGAGTAATTTATTTGAACCTTCAAAGGTCACGGCCAAGGTCAAAAATGAGGAAGTCTAAGGTCCGTCGGCGTTCACTAGCCACTTAGAAAAATCACCACAACTTTCTGAATATCCACTCTGACCTTTCACACAGAAACCTTTCACCCCTACCCAAATTCTAACTCACCCCCCCCCCCCCCCCCCCCCCCAGACATATACAGATCAGTACGGGAGAATCTGGGAGGGGGAGGGGAGGAGGGTGGGAGGAGGTCTGTCTTTTGAAGCTCTCATATCACCAGTCAGCGTCATTATTGCTGGCGGTTTGTGTGTACTCTCTTTTTCAGGGAAGCAAAATTAGTTACCCTATAGAAGGTCAGGTTCTACCAGCAGTGGTTGGCTGTGCTGCTGCTAGATGTGTTGCTGTCTCCTGCGCTAGCATTTTTACAAGGAGAAATCCTCCAGTGGTAGGCGTTATGCATGCCAAAGCTTAGCACTCCTACCAGCAATCATGCAGGGCATTGGGAGACGGTGCAATACAGAGAGCATAGAGGGAAAATCATGTTCCCTTCCCTAGCAGTGCTAGATTGCTCTAGCCATAGTCCATTGTCCCAGCCCTGGCACAGCTGAAGGCCTAATACAGCACTGATCTGTACATTATTTTAGTTTGAAATCCTAGCATTGTTAATTGCATTGCTCTAGCCATTGTCCCAGCTGAAGGCCTAATACAGCACTGATCTGTGCATTATTTTAGCTTGAAATCCTAGCATTGTTAGATTGCATTGCTCTAGCCATTGTCCCAGCCCTGGCATAG
Source organism: Cladorhizidae sp. MBARI D1340-BT2 (assembly GCA_028752905.1). Lineage (NCBI taxonomy): Eukaryota > Metazoa > Porifera > Demospongiae > Poecilosclerida > Cladorhizidae > Cladorhizidae sp. MBARI D1340-BT2. The sequence goes on from JAQNBH010000015.1 coordinate 38,246,179, forward strand.
CTGAAGGCCTAATACAGCACTGATCTGTACATTATTTTAGCTTGAAATCCTAGCATTGTTAGATTGCATTGCTCTAGCCATAGTCATAGCCCTGGCATAGCTGAAGGCTTAGTACAGTACTGATCTGCATATTATTAACTAGCATTGTTAGATTGCATTGCTCTAGCCATTGTCCCAGCCCTGGCATAGCTGAAGGCCTAATACAGCACTGATCTGTACATTATTTTAGCTTGAAATCCTAGCATTGTTAGATTGCATTGCTCTAGCCATTGTCCCAGCCCTGGCATAGCTGAAGGTCTAATACAGTACTGATCTGTACATTATTTTAGCTTTTAATCCTAGCATTGTTGATTGCATTGCTCTAGCCATTGTCCTAGCCCTGGCATAACTGAAGGCCTAATACACCACTGACCTGTACATTATTTTAGCTTGAAATCCTAGCATTGTTAGATTGCATTGCTCTAGCCATTGTCCCAGCCCTGGCATAGCTGAAGGCCACTGACCTGTACATTATTTTAGCTTGAAATCCTAGCATTGTTAGCTTGCATTGCTCTAGCCATTGTCCCAGCCCTGGCATAACTGAAGGCCTAATACAGCACTGATCTGTACATTATTTTAGCTTGAAATCCTAGCATTGTTAGATTGCATTGCTCTAGCCATTGTCCCAGCCCTGGCATAGCTGAAGGCCTAATACAGCACTGATCTGTACATTATTGAAGTCATCATAATTATTGCAATGTTTGGATTGTGATGTGGGGAAGTAGCCAGAAAATATGTGAAAGCTTTAAAGATTCTGAGCTGAGGCAGTTGCAACTGATGCCCTGCAGCATAATGAGATGCACATAATGAGATGCACAATACTGAAACAGAAATGTGCCTGTGGAGGTGTGGCTGTGGGAGGAGTTTTGCTAAGAGTACTTGGAACCAATTTCCCTTGAAGGCAAACACTAGAGTGAGCTGACCAGTCAGTAAGAGAGAAGCAGTATGTAAATATTCACACCTTACCAAGATAGTTTCTGCATCATGACAAAATGGTGCATCCCACCTCCCTAGCTAGAGCATGTTGATGGATTGAGTAGCTATGTCAGAATAACTCCAGCATCCTCTCCAAACCGTGCAGCCCATTCTCACTTACCTGTGAGCCAGTTCTAGCCCCGAATCTGCTGCCATTTTCTTGATCTTTCTTTTCACTAAGAGACCATCGCTAGTTTACACAAGCCCTCTTTATTTTAGGCGACCCGTTCATATTTTTTTTTATACATTATATATATTATATTATATATATTATATATATTATGCTGTCTGTCCCATGACCTGGAATAATAGTTCAGCGGTAAAGCTATCTCCAGGCAACCTTAGTGATGTCAATGCTTTGCCACCTCTAACCAAAGAGTCTGCTAAAAATCAATTAATCCGGTTTTCCGATGCCAGCAAAAAGAAATTCCGCCAATCTTAATATCAATCAAGAACCTAACATTCTCTACGAGATTTTACTTTTTTTTAAAATAATTAGATTGACCAAGGGTTTTTAATACCGGTGGCAAAGACAAACAAATCTTTTGTTGTTCTTTAGTAGCTCTACAGAGACAACCACTATATATATATATATACTATGCCACAGGTGGACATACCAACCTTTCCATCTACTCTCCCCCCCCACACCTTTTTTTTCTGGCCAATGAGGTGGAGATGCAGGCTGGTCTTGCACATCACACCCTATCATTACATCATTCTGATGACATCGTTCTGATTACATCTTCAGCACTGTCTGATAGATTTTGCCCTTGCCTAACCCTAACAATTTCAACCCTAGTAATTCCCTAGCCCTAATCTCATTCATTTCCTTTGCCTAGCCAAGCCACTGCCCTGGCCCTAACCCTAGCCACTGCCCTGGCCATAGCTGAAGCCTAACCCAGAACTGGTATTGGTGATGTCATCATGATGATGTAATGCTTACAATTATGAAGTGAAGCAGCTGCCAGACACATCGGCCTGCAGTGCGTGCGTACCTGAGGTGAGCGTCTGATGTTGCAGCGACCAGGATGGACTGGGAGGAGGGGAGTGGCTTTATGGTCACAAAGTTGGAGTTACGAGGGGATGTGAACTGGTGTACCAGGTAGCCCGTCTCTGGGTCCCACAGCTGCACATATCACACCAGGACACACACACACACACACACACACCATCATCATCATCATCATCACCATCAGTATCCAACCGTAGTCTAAAGAATAGCTCAAGTTCTCTTAAAGATTTTTTGTTGCTAAGCAACTGACCACATCACTATGAATAACATATTGGTTGACCTGGTTCTATTTTTAGACAGAAATTTGAACGGCAGATATAATGAACCTAGCAATGTGTGGGCATTACTTGCAATTCTCGTTACTCAAACGCCAGCACTTCTCCCACGACTAGCATTTGAAGATGGACTTGCTAGGCTGATGAAGATGGACAAGAGCTTCTAAATGGCACTGAAGAGATGACGAGGCTATTGACGGTGACAAATGTCCATCATCATTGGCACAGCCTAGGTATACAATGACTGATATTTTTCCAGGTGGCAGAGATGTCAAGATGGCAGAGATAGGTAGTGGCTGGCTACAGAGTGAGTTAGGAGAACTAACTAACTATAGAGCTAGAAGGTAAGGCAGTGTGCAATATTTGGGACGGGGAAAAGTTCATGTACTACACTGAAGTTTCAAGGGGGAAACCAAATATTTCACAGGGCCATTTCATAGCTCCAACTAGTCACTTACTGGGAATTGTCTCTCCTGGTTTTCACCATCAGTAGTCTATATCTCCATTGCCAGACTAATCACTCACAACAAGGCTACCAAGGGTATGAGGAACAATACCTTCACATGACTACCAGCCCTGCTGCATCTTTGCAATGCTTCTCAGAGCTTGCAAATATCTCTTCTCTATCTTTGTCGTGCCTATGGAAGAAAGAATCGCCACTTTCAAGTCTAGAAAAACGTCTTGCCTCGACTCCATCTTTCTCAATTGACTGTTGAACTTTGTTGTCATGGTTACCATGGATCACCGAGGTGCTATACTTAGGATATTATAATTTCAGACGGAGCAGAAAATTGGGCATGCCCAGATATCTCTAGCATGCATAGAACAGAAACAATTGATTTTATATGTAAGCATCTATTAAGACAATGTCTCCTCCTACTACAAAGTTAGTGTTTCTTCCATTGCTGGAGACCGGAGAATGTCATAGCTGTGCTGTCCTCATGGGACACTCTCCAGGCTCTGCTCAGCAACAGTGCAACCATCCACCATCCCTTCCAGTTAGCCAGGTACATATAGATGTGCTGTCCTCATGGGGCACTCTCCAAGCTCTACTCTACAACAGTGCAACCATCCACCATCCCTTCCAGCTAGCCAGGTACATATAGATGTGCTGTCCTCATGGGGCACTCTCCAGGCTCTGCTGAGCAACAGTGCAACCATCCACCATCCCTTCCAGCTAGCCAGGTATATATAGATGTGCTGTCCTCATGGGGCACTCTCCAGGCTCTGCTGAGCAACAGTGCAACCATCCACCATCTCTTCCAGCTAGCCCAGTGCATACACTCAGTGACTATAAGAAATCGACTGCAGCCACACATGGCCCTAGCTTGTTAAGCAGTTGTCCGTGTCAAGAGGCATTGTCTTCGTGACAAGCACCATGCCTATATAAACACCACACTTTAACCCCTTCACTGGTGTAACCACCATATGGTTTGAAAACTTTATCAAGAAACTTCGCTGTATCTAGGCACATTTTTAAACTTAGCGCTAGCTTAATAGGTCAGCGCATGCCTAAAGGACAGTTCACAACATGACGCTGGCTGAGCGTTGCATTGTGTCAATTGACCTTTGACCCTCGAATCGCGCTCAACAAAGATGGACACTAACTGTCCGATGCGACGCTGGATTAGAACTTTTTTCTAATCCAGCGTCTGCATCGGACCAATCACTTGTCCATCTTTGTTGATTTCGAAATGAATAGGTCCATTGACAACATGCAATGCTCGGCCAGTGTCGTGTTGTGAACCAGTCTTAAGGCACAACTCTAGAAGCTAGAGCAGTCGTTAGGCTGCTGAGGTAAAATGAGCCCAGTATCGTAGCTGAACTTTTACTTCCGATGGCGTCTAAGTATTTCACCAGCAAAGCGTTGATGGCACTTTTTGACGATGATTTCTGGCTGTCAGATGGCGAATGAGTGATGAAAAAGGAGATTAAGTCTCTGCTTGCTTGTAGGGCGTGGTTTGAACCTTGCTGAAGTAGCGACACTGAGCAGAGAAATAGAATGAGCATAAGTGATGGTTCTCTCGACATTGCCAGCTTCTGCACAGAGATAGAGAAGGAAGGAGAGAGTGTAGCAATCAATAAGACTGTTTAAGCCTATAGCAGTGAATGTGTGTGTGTGTGTTTGCAGGTTTAGCCAGTCAGTTCTAATGTCAGCCATTCCTCTGGATGTGTGGTCCCCCAGCCATGCAAATCTCCCAATGCAGACCCGCGGACAGCATCCTCATTGAGCATTTCTTTCCTCTGGTGTTCATAACGATATTCATATCTCCTTAATCAATTTTATGGTATGTTGCTAGGCAACCATTTTTAAGGATCATTCCATTTTTCATTATATATTCTGAAAATATATGGTTGCTAGGGAGTTTAGTGACTCCTAAACCTAGTGTACATAATGATATACAACTACCTTTACAGCTGCAGTCGTAAAGTCACTGGTAAAGAAGTCGAGGCAGTGCAAGAGGAACAGGAACTATTAATAACAACCCTCACTACCAACCTACACTATCAGCATAAGCATAACAATACCGAGGTATAACACTTCATGACCAGCTTCCTATCCCCATAGCCACAGGAAACCACCTGGTCAGCTGGGTTACCTCTGCTGATACTGCTGGCACTTTCCTAGGGCTAGCCAGGTGGTGATGATCATGTGCACTGCTAAAAGGTCAACAAACTTCACACTGGCACAGAAGCCTGGAGACTCTAGGCTCACCAGACTCACCATACTCACTAGGCCCACCAAACTCACTAGCCTCACCATGCCCACCTGACTCACCAGACCCACCAGGCTCACCAGACTCACCAAACTCACTAGCCTCACCTGACCCACCAGACCGAGCCTTCTCACTCACTGCTCTCACGAATGCCATGCAAAACTAGGATGTTCATTATTTGAACAACTCTCTTGGAAAACATCACTGTTAGGTTCTGCCTTGTTTGCTCATTTCAACGAAGCCATGTTGCCAATCAAACAAAGTTCAGAGTATATTGTGACGATGTCACCATTTATGGAGAATCCGGGGGGGGGGGGGGCAAGAGGCATGGCACAAGAAATGCATCAGAGGAACAGGGAATAGCCTGCGGCTGGACAGAGTAACAGGTCGACAAATGCATTCCTCCCACTCTAGCATGGGAGGCGACCAGTTGTTAGGTATTCAAGTCCATCAAGTTCCTTGTGGCTTATATATATATATAGCCATCCCAGTACTTTTCTATATTCAATAGCTCTGCCTTAACACAGCATTGAGCACTATTTGTAGCCTTCATCAGCAAACTACCTTCTAAGTATATATATATATATATATATATATATATAAATATATACTTAGAAGGTAGTTTGCTGATGAAGGCTACAAATAGTGCTCAATGCTGTGTTAAGGCAGAGCTATTGAATATAGAAAAGTACTGGGATGGCTAGTATCAGGGACAATGAGCAATTGCTCATTGTCCCTGATGATTGCATTAGCATGAAACTGCAGTAGGGCTAGCCATCCCAGTACTTTTCTATATATAAATATATATATATTCCATCTGACTAACGTGTGTTTGGCAATATTTGCAGTTCAGCCAATCTCTACTTCCAAGCACATGCCAGAACCTCACAGAAGCTGAGCCTCCCTCTGTGAAACTATCTTGTCTGCTAATGCCACAACATTCGACTTGAAAGCAGCTGTGGAACTGAGACGAACTCTCGTCTATTCTACTGGTGGCCATCACCGGAACTCATACCAGGAACTGTCCATGCACACATATTGACCACACCCACTAATCACATATTGGCCTACGATGTGCATTATTTTTAGGTGTCAAATTCCTCCAAAAACAATTGAAGATTTGTGCGGTATATTTAGGACTGCTATATTTAGAACTGTTATATTTAGAACTGCACACATCAACTTTGTCTGCCTCAGCACGTGGGGCACACCCACATGCCACCATCACAAGATGCCAGAATCTACCTCACTCCATGCATGCTGGGGTACACTCACGTGCAGTGCACCATCACAAGATGCCACAGTGTCTGTCTCCTCCAGCAGCTCCACTGCAACCACAGACTTCTGATGGCCACTGTAGGTCAGCTGAGGCGGCACGGACACGGAGCCCAGCCCCTGGTTCCGCAGACTCCATACCTTCACCGTCTTGTCTCTGCTGCCACTTAGGAAGAAGTGCTCGCCATTGGAGACTGCCAGAGCCTTCACCGCTGCTTTATGCCCGTTAGCACCTGCAGGGAGAAAACCAGGTGCAAAGGTTAAATAAACAGTGTCTCCATGACGATTTCCCCTCTTTTTTACGCCTTCATTTCCCCTCTCTCTTTTCCTCCACACAATGTGCATGGGTGGTCCACTACACCCCAAGGTAACTCCACTACACCCCCACCACACCCCAAGGTAACTCCACTACACCCCAAGGTAACTCCACTACACCCCCACCACACCCCAAGGTAACTCCACTACACCCCAAGGTAACTCCACTACACCCCAAGGTAACTCCACTTCACCTCATTAATGTTTCACCTCACCTCATAGGTGTTCAACTACACCTCGTGGGTGTTACACTACACCTCATGGGTACTCTACTTCACCTCATGGGTGTTCAACTGCTCCTCTTGGCTAATCAGGTGCGTGGGCACTTGTGTGATAAGGTTGCCATGGCGATTCCAAATGACGTACAGAACCCATACCGTATATGTAGCATCCATGTGATCAGTGCAACAAAGTTAGCACGTTAGGTGAGAACTGGCTTGTTGCTGTTGTTGTTCTAATGTCCAGCTGCTGCCTCTGCTTTAGCTATTGCTGAATTTGATCATAAAAATTCCAAGTCATTGACTTCAGCTAGTCAGTCCTTGGCTCAGCCCAATTACATGTTCATTTAGGGCAGCTCAATTCTAGACCACAGAGAACAGCATGGCGAGAGCTCGCAACATGGAGGGTGCTGGTTTCATATCTTATGCAGATATGAGTTCTATGTTGCCAAGTGCTTGCTCTCTCTCTCTCTCGTTATTGCCGAGCAAATTAGGTTGTGCTATCATAAACCAGAGAACAAAGTACATCACATGATCAACAATGTCTTAGAGGTTCCCACTTGCTGTGAAATAGATTTGTTTGTAGGCTTACAACTTTTTAAGTCAATTACCACCTCAGAGAGTCTGCTCATTGTTAGTGCATTAGATCACTGCCCACTTAATTAATAAGCATATGCTTCAACTCTACAGCACGAAGCTTCAGGCACCTTGTTGACCTCGCCCACATCATCATTCTAGTCAGAGGTCCTGAACCGTGATCAGTGGGCCTGCACCGAGTTCTATTTTAAGCACTGGTACAGCATTGAGTTTTTTAAGTTTTTTTTTGTACGCTTGTGTTCTATTTTTAGCACTCTTAAGGTCTATTTTAGCATGCTTGAATGCTTAAATTCATTTTATATAGCAATTTTAAATTCTATTTTAAAAGCACCTTGAGTTCTATTTTTAGAACACTATAGAGTTCTATTTTTAGAATGCTAGTTCTATTTTTAGCACTAGCACTGTTTTGCTTTATATTCTAGCACTCACCTCACCATGCAACTGCGCCTTTAAATAACATGAACAAGACCTTGCTTGGCAAAGAAGATGGAGGCTACTAAAGTGACTGCTGCCGTTGAAACTGCTTCCCTATAGACGAGGTTATGTCTGAAAAATAGTCTTGCAGCTTGACAACATGCCTTACCTAGAGACTAATAGAGAATACAAGGCATTGAGTGGCGAGCAAGCGATTGAGAGAGATATCAATCACACAACTACAAGAAACATCGGCTCAGTACACTTTGGGACAAAACTTGAAATCCTAGCATTGTTAGATTGCATTGCTCTAGCCATTGTCCCAGCCCTGGCATAGCTGAAGGCCTAATACAGCACTGACCTGTACATTATTTTAGCTTGAAATCCTAGCATTGTTAGATTGCATTGCTCTAGCCATTGTCCTAGCCCTGGCATAGCTGAAGGCCTAATACAGCACTGATCTGTACATTATTTTAGCTTGAAATCCTAGATTGCATTGCTCTAGCCATTGTCCTAGCCCTGGCATAGCTGAAGGCCTAATACAGCACTGATCTGTAGATTATTAACTAGTATTGTTAGATTGCATTGCTCTAGCCATTGTCCTAGCCCTGGCAGAGCTGAAGGCCTAATACAGCACTGATCTGCACATTATTTTAGCTTGAAATCCTAGCATTGTTAGATTGCATTGCTCTAGCCATTGTCCCAGCCCTGGCATAGCTGAAGGCCTAATACAGCACTGACCTGTACATTATTTTAGCTTGAAATCCTAGCATTGTTAGATTGCATTGCTCTAGCCATTGCCCCAGCCTGGCATAGCTGAAGGCCTAATACAGCACTGACCTGTACATTATTTTAGCTTGAAATCCTAGCATTGTTAGATTGCATTGCTCTAGCCATTGCCCTAGCCCTGGCATAGCTGAAGGCCACTGATCTGTACAGTATTATGTCATCATATTGCAATGTTTGGACTGTGATGTGAAGTATGCACATTAGAAACCCGATGCCCGGCAACGTAATGGGATGCCAAATTCTAAACAGAAATGTGCACGTGGAACTTGGAAGCGTCCACTAATGATAGGAAGCACACTAACTACACTAAGAGTGAGCTCAACAGGAAGTGCTTCCTGCACGAGTTCTCAGAGTACTAAAGGGAAGTCCATGCAGAAGCTGACAAGAATTGATCCCTCGACACTGACTGGTGTATTCAGTCTGATCTCCATCATTAGCACATATCTGCTTAGTTGCTATATATGCCAACTCTGAAGCCAGTTCTCACTGTCTTCAGAAGTGAGTATAGGTATGCTTACCTTATCAAGATTGATAATAGTTTCTGCATCATGACAAAGTGGTGCAGCCCACGTCCATAGCTAGAGCATGTTGATGGATTGAGTGGCTCTGTCGAAATGAAAATCCATATCCTTGCCTGTCGTCATTAGCCACGCAGCCTGGCCATACTTGACCATGCCAAGTAGTGGAGAGAACACTCGAGAAAATGACAGAAAATTTGAAGCTAGGGTCAGGGGAAAGAAAGATGGTGGCATGGTCAAGTATGGCCAGGCCACCATCTTTCTTTCCCCTGACCCTAGCTTCAAATTTTCTGTCATTTTCTCGAGTGTTCTCTCCACTATGACGACCATTGCTGGCTTACATAAGCCCGCATTATTTAAGGGGGGGCTAGGGGTACTTAAAAAAAGAAGTTAATCTCAAATACAACTGATCATAACTTTTTTGTTTCTACTCCTATGAACATAATTTTGCTATCAAAAGATAGCCCACTTGTCATGCTTTCAAATGATATGCATAATGATATACTTTCTATTGGTCCTCCTTCAAGGTAACTCAAAGAAGCAAGCACCATTGAAGAAGATGCCGCCCACTCCCCACCCTTACTAGTATTTTGTATTGGCTTGTAATTGCTTCAGTGGCTAGAGTATGCATAGTGCTACAAATTGAATGGTTTAGAATCTTTTTTTTAAAAATCCACTAGTTATGGCGAGTACAAATGTAAAATTTTACCTTAGATCATCATTAGATCATCAATAACTTCACAAAAGAGGCAATGAATTTTTTTTGAAACCATTCAATTTGTTGAGTAAAGACAGAGCTACATAATGGTATAAAATGTTAGACATAAAAAAATTATTCGAATGAGTTATTGTGGGCGGGAGGCAAGGAGTCAACATTTTTGACCAAAAAAAGTTATGGCAATGTAAACATTGAAGTTTGGGTTTGCACTGACAGCTGCATTCTCCCCCCCCCCTTTTTAACTTGTGTTTACAACTTTAGAGCTCCGTAGATTCTGCAAACTTCATTGTATGGACTTGATATATAGCTCAAAAGATAGGTCTCTCTGTGTGCTCTCTTTTGATACTAAAATATGTTTCATAGGATAACTATAGGCAAGTTACTAGAGCCTAAAGAGGAGGGACCTCAAAAACCTGCATCCCAAAGTCCCCATCCAGAATAACTCCAGATTGCTAAGTGCAAAAAAATTGAAATTGGTGCGAGTGGCTAGAGGAAGCCCGCCTCTATGCAAACACCTTTTTGATTAGGCGTTAAAAATTTATTACCTGGTCAAGCGTGTGGGTGGAAAATTGAAGGTGTTGCTTTTACAACGCCTTCAATTTTCTACCCGCGCGCTTGACCAGGTAATAAATTTTTAACGCCTAATCAAAAAGGTGATTGCATAGAGGCGGGCTTCCTCTAGCCACTCGTACAATTTTTATTTTTTTGGCACTTAGCAATCTGGAGTTATCTTGGCAGAGGTCGAGGCATTCTAGCGTTTGAGGTCGCTCCGCTTTGGAGTCTAGTAACTTGCCTATAGTTATACCTATGAAACATATTTTAGTATCAAAAGAGAGCACACAGAGAGACCTATCTTTTGAGCTATATATCAAGTCCATACCATGAAGTTTACAGAATCTATGGAGCTCTAAAGTGGTAACCATAAGAAAAAAAGAAAAAAAGGGGGGAAATGCCATTGTCCCCACTGAATTCAGGTAGGCTTCTTGATCGCCTTCCTGGGGGGATGGTGTGTGCAAAAGCCACTGTAAGTCCAGAATAGAGCATCCAAATCTTCTGTAACTTGGAATCCACCTTTCCAGTATGTTGAAGCATAGTTGGGTGAGATAAAAAAATAGTAATAAAAAAAAAATATTAAATTTAAATCCAACCCCTAGCACCCCCTTAAGGCAGGTGACCCGTTTGTATTTTTTTTACGGTGAACGTAGGGTGCGCACAGGACATAGATAGATAGATAGATATGCCACATAATACCAAGTTTTACATCCAACTCCTGAGGGCATGGCTTCACATGACCACCTCATACATAATTAACTAATTAATGAATGAAGGGAAGTGAGATTCCTCCGAAACCCTACCTCCAGCAGCATCCTGAACTTTGAACCCTTGGCATTCAGGCTAAGCACAACTAAACAGGTATTTTCCAGAGTGCAGGTCACCCAACCACCTGCCATGCAGGAGCGCCTCTTGCAGGAGCCTTGCAGGAGCCTCTTGCAGGAGCTCTAGTAAGCTCTGACCTCAACATAATGTCAGAATGGCATGTTGTCAACGCCATCTTGTCTTGCTCCAGCCTTGTACTAGTTTTTTTTGCTGACTAGTCACTTTTTGTTCCCAAACTTCTTCGCAACTACAACTTTTAAAAGCTGCGGCAGCTCATGACATTTCACACCTCACAAACACCAGATCAGTGCAACCAGTTGCAGTGCAAGGTCATGCACTACATGTGGCCACACCCATGATCTATTTACTCCAGCTAAATTGACACATTTGGTGTACAAGCAGCACCAATGAAGTGGTGCAAGCAACACCAATGAAGTGGTGCAAGCAACACCAATGAAGTGTTGCAATCATCACCAATGAAGTGGTGCAAGCAACACCAATGAAATGGTGCAAGCAACACCAATGAAATGGTGCAAGCAGCACCAATGAAGTGGTGCAAGCAGCACCAATGAAGTCATTGAAGTGATGCAAACAGGACCAATGAATTGGTGCAAGCAACACCAATGAATTGGTGCAAGCAACACCAATGAAGTGGTGCAAACAGCACCAATGAAGTGGTATCATCACCAATGAAGTGGTGCAATCATCACCAATGAAGTGGTGCAAGCAATACCAATGAAGTCATTGAAGTGATGCAAACAGCACCAATGAATTGGTGCAAGCAACACCAATGAAATGGTGCAACAGCACCAATGAAGTGGTGCAAACAGCACCAATGAAGTGGTGCAAGCAACACCAATGAATTGGTGCAAGCAACACCAATGAATTGGTGCAAGCAACACCAATGAAGTGTTTCAATCATCACCAATGAAGTGGTGCAAGCAAGACCAATGAAATGGTGCAAGCAGCACCAATGAAGTCATTGAAGTGGTGCAAACAGCACCAATGAAGTGGTGCAAGCAACACCAATGGAATGGAGAGGAGATCTGGAGCTGCTACTGCAACCTTTCTACTCCATCAAATATGGAAGAGGGAACCACACCTCCCAAGCCATCAGCCACACCTCCCAATCCATCAGCCACACAATAATAAATAGCAGTACTGTTAAATATGTAGCTGATAGTAGCACTGTAACGTAAATAATAATAAGAGTAAATTAATAAAATAGTACACTAATAATAAATTAATAATATAATAATAGTAGTAGTATAATATATAATAGTAACACTTGCAGAGAAGAGGGAGCTAGAGAATGTTATAATACTCATCAATATTAGCACACATTCAGTTACACTCTATCAAGACTTTAACTTATACTACATCACATGATCTGTGGCTAATTTGATTGGTTAATAACTATAGGTTACATAGGCGCATAACCTACACTTTTAACCGCATGTAGTTTAGCGCATGCGCAATGTAGTATAAGTAAGATAGCCTATACTCCACTCGCGGGTTATGCGCCAGTGTAACCTACTTGTTTGCGGTTACATCCCGAGGCGAAGCCTCGGGGTAACCACAAGGTTACATAGGCACATAACCTACTCTTTTGAATAGGCTATCCTATACATATAATGCGGAAGGGAAAGGTTAAGTATAACTTGAAGGAAGAGAGGGTTACAAGCGTAAAGGGTTAAGTGTAACTTGAAGGAAGAGAGGGTTACAAGCGTAAAGGGTTAAGTGTAACTTGAAGGAAGAGAGGGTTACAAGCGTAAAGGGTTAAGTGTAACTTGAAGGAATAGAGAGGTTACAGGCGTAAAGGGTTAAGTGTAACTTGAAGGAAGAGAGGGTTACAAGCGTAAAGGGTTAAGTGTAACTTGAAGAAAGAGAGGGTTAAGTGAACTTGAAGGCAGAGAGGGTTACAAGCATAAAGGGTTAAGTGTAACTTGAAGGAAGAGAGGTTACAGGCATAAAGGGTTAAGTGTAACTTGAAGGAAGAGAGGGTTACAAGCGTAAAGGGTTAAGTGTAACAGGAAGGAAGAGAGGGTTACAAGCGTAAAGGGTTAAGTGTAACTTGAAGGAAGAGAGGGTTACAAGCGTAAAGGGTTAAGTGTAACTTGAAGGAATAGAGGGTTACAGGCGTAAAGGGTTAAGTGTAACTTGAAGGAAGAGAGGGTTACAAGCATAATTTGGAAGTGCAGGGTTTAATTTAGAAAATTGTCCACTGGATTTTAAAGGGGGGGCATGATGGTTAAAGATGTGACAAAGTTTCACAAATGCCATCTGGGGGGTTGCGGTATGCTTGAATGTGTGTGTGTGTGTGTGTGCAGGGTTCCATACAGTTTTGGGGTCATGGGGCATGCTCCCCCAGAATAAAAAAATAAAAAATAGATACTGATTCTGAGGCATTCTGGGGTACTGGTACTTGTCAGTTCTAAAAGGGAAGTCTACATAGCCAGACTCAGTTTTATTTTATTTGGTTGTGAAGGAGTGGGGGGGGGGGCGGAAGAAACTGGTTTTTGGGGAGATCCCAGGGCTTCCCCCCTCCCCTTAAATAATGAAACCCTGGGGGTGTGTGGACTCCTGTTTTTTTGGGGGGGTTGGCTGAGGTGGCTTCTGCCAGATATACTTGAGTACTATAATGCAACAGTTGACACAAAGGTTGTAGAAAGGTAAACTGGTATGTAGAAATGCTGTCCATGTGATCTATTTATAGAAGTGAACAATACTAGACACTTACATCATCATAATTATTATTGAGTGCTGTCCATGTGATCTATTTATAGAAGTGAACAATACTAGACACTTACATCATCATAATTATTATTGAGTGGTATATAAATTGAAGCACAGAGAGAAACAAAACATAAAAATGGATGTTTGTTTGTTCGTATTTCAGGAGTGCATCCAAGTCTTCGGTAGTTTCTAGCTCTAGTGATTCTGAGGATGGTAATGAGTCTGAGATTGATGTGTACAGCCCAATCCTCCTAAGAAGCATTGCTCAAGTTCTACTTCTAAACCACCTTCCAAGACAGGATCTGGAATCAGGAAATACAACAAAAAGTGGAAAGAAACTTTCCCCTGGTTACAGTTTGATGAAAATTTACAGGGTGCATTCTGAAAATTATGCAAAAAGGGTGGAAGATTTCTTCAGAGAACTGGTGGGGCTTGGATTACCAAACTATTCACTAACTGGAAGAAGGTGACCCAGAAAATGAAATCCCATTCACAAAGTGAAGTGCACCTTCTATCCTGTCAATTGGACGTGGAAGCTGGAAGAGAAGGATCCATTATCAGCCAGCTTCAAAATGTTGGAGAGCAGCAAAGATTACAAAATAGGAAGGCGATTAAAGCTCTAATCCAATGTACTCACTTTCTAGCTCATCAGCACATCGCACATACTACTAACTTTGACAAACTAGTTGAATTGGTAGCGAGTTGTGGTGGAGAGACTCTTCAAACCTTTCTTGTCTCTAGCTGGAAGAAATGCAACGTACACCTAAAAAATGGCTGTAGTAGAGCTTGTGAATGCTCTTGGAACATGGGTGGAAGAGTCTCTACTCAAGTGGCTTTTTTTAGCATCACGGCTGATGAATGCACTGATGTTACTACCATAGAGGAGCTGACAATTTGTTGTCGTTGGGTGGAGATGTGTACCAGAAGAACACTTCATTGAAATTTTACCCTTGAAGAAAGCTAATGCTGAAAGTATCTATTCTGCTTTAGTGGAGTACTGCAAGTAAAAGAACATTCAGTTGGGAAGGCTTATAGGAATGGGATTTGAATGAGATTTTATGGAGCTGCTACCTACTCTGGTGACAAAATAGGAGTTCAAAGAAGGTGAAAGAGCTCTCACCTCATGCATTGTTTGTCCACTGTCGCTGTCATGTCCTTCCAACTGGCTTCTGTGCAAGCTGCTAATGCTACACCAGGTATCAAGTGTCTACACTAATCTGATGACGTTATGGAAGTTCTTTCATTACTCCCCAAAACGTGCAGAGTCATT